>CAJQUW010004739.1:0-247500 GCA_907163375.1 Prostheceraeus crozeri | reverse complement strand
TCTTAGTACTATTACGTGACAATCTATGATATTGACTTCGCCTGTGAATTTTGAAAACTTCCATTGTGCATGAAATCCTTTCTATATAGAGGCAGCATGAATAATGGGGATACATAATTAGATAAGGATTACGAACAGCTATACAAACTTGCAAGTCGAGGACTTTTCACTTGACACTATATTGTCATAAACTTAAATCATTTGCAAATAATTTATGAATAAATTTGAAGTTAAGATTAGCGGCAATCGTATTTAACCCATATTTGCCCAACTTTCTTTCTATATCTGAGAGTAACAAATTCTAATCAAATTAAGACACGACACGGTTAAAAAAATTCGAAGGATCCAGGAAACGGAAGACGCCAAAGTTAAACAATTACCCTAGTGGAGAATCTTGTAAATAATTAGGTCTAAATTTCTTTTTTTCTGATTAATACAACTAGTTCATCCAGACGAATAATGGAAGAGTAGTCTACTGAGCATGTGTTCGACATACTAATTTGTTTCAAAAAGAGCATTTATGAATTTAGCTTGCGTGCCACTTGCTGACAAAATCTGCAATTCATGTTGGCACCTTTCCTGAGAAGGCCTATTGGAAAACCATACTGATAAGAATTTTTGACATTTGATACTTTTCACAATAGTGGTTTGACTATCACTCAAGTTCGGCCACTCTGATCACTTTTCAATGAGCGTGCATTATGTAGTTCATGTGGAATTGTAACTTTCTGAAACTAATAGCCTAGTTGCTTTCAGCTTTCGAAGCTGTAGATTTTTGTCAAAGCATATACGCTGCAAGCCGGCAGTTGCACTAATATTTTCTGTGTGACGACTCCCGACATGTCATGTGCTAACCTTTCATCAAGTTTTGGTGGCAATAATGACTAAAACCGGACTTACTTCTTGATCCAATATGAACTCAGCGACATCTCTTGAATGAATAAAATACCCATTTTGTCCCATCTAGAAGGCTTAGGATAAGCCACTGACTTAGCTGCAGTGGGGAATGGAACTGGCGTAGTTGCTTTGCTCAGTTCCCATTTCAACCATCGTTAAGATAATCATCGGCGATGGTGATCCGTCCGCAACGCAGTCAAGATGATACAGCAGCAGCGAGTTATTTACTTAGCAACACATGACGACTGCGATTAGTTGGTGAGAAAAATGCAGTCATTGTAGGCCTACTCAAGTAAGCTGGTGGATCCATATACATATTGAATGACGATCTTTCAAAATTTCCATTGGTTTGGAAGGTTTGCTTGAATGCAACCTTTTACTCATTCAACTGTTTACATATGCTTAGATGACAAGACGTAATGGGATACTTGTGGGGAGCCAAACAGACAATTCCCCATTTACAACACCGTCAATTAGCAGCTCACGCGAGTTGTGATCGCACTCCTCGTACGATGAATCGAGCTTCAATGAAGATTTCAAGCTGTCTGAGTGTCATAATTACTCATCTGCTCTAAAGAGAATAGTCATCTTTCAATGACTACACCACGTGTGATCAAAAGGTTTGGTTTGAATGCGCCTTCATGCAACATCGAATAGGGCTACCAAATATTCCCTTGTTATTGAAGTTCTTAGTTCTCTATTTTTTATTCAATATAAACATCAACCTGCATGAACATGATCATTTGCTTGTATCAGCGGCGAAATGTTTCCTCCGTTTACGTCTCTGCTTCCCATTCAACTTAATTTGATTGATGAGAGTATGGTCCTGATAATGTCATAAAAAAGCCGTCACTTTGGAATCTGCATAGCATGTATAACATTGCTGGAAAAAATACTTCTACTCTATAGCATTTATTCATGTAGTAAGCATGTCTAGCAGCCCCAAGTGTACCAGCATGTCTAGAAACGTCTGAACGGCAATTTTCATTGAAATGAAATGCAAGATATACGAATAATAGACTACTGGCACAGAACGTTGAACAGACTAATTAGAAGTGATTGACAAACATTATTATGCACCGTATAATTTTGAAAATCACAATTTCATTTCACATTATCACTGCCCTGACTGCGTGTTCTCCATGGCACAATGGTTAAGTGCTTGGCCTAACGATCTTTCGGTCCACAGGTCGAGCCCCAAGAGTGTCATTGAAAGACATCAGGAAGGGCATCCGGACTAAAAGATCACAACGTTCCAGATTAAAGTCTGACTGTGTCAGCACCGTCCAAGCCCCCATCAGCCCCCAAGTCATGACGTTAAGCAATCATTCATCATGACTGCCCTGACATTGACTTGTTGGAGCTGTGAGTAAAAAGTACAACAAGAGCCCTGCATTGAGCACATTGAAGTTAATCTAAAGCATGACCGAACAATGCAAGAAATCGGTTGGAAACTTGTTTAAAATAGCCCGACAGAACCCTGAATTGGATTGGCATGAAGCCGGTGCAAAGCTGGTCTGATGATGGACATACGTGTATAGCGTATACCGACCTGGCAATTATTTAATCCGATCACCGGTCAGGACCGGCACGAAAATGTCGACCAGTCTCGACTTGCTATTTACAGTGTAGCAGGCTACTATTCACCAAAAAGATTGTGGAGAGACGCTTGTTTGCCGAAGGCAAATTAAACAAATTGTTGTGAAAGTAACATGATAAATTCAAATGTCAAATGCGTCTCATCATGCAGCTCTTCCAATAGTCTTGAAAAGCTTCCAATCGTTTATTGCTTTATGAGTTTACAACAAAATCATGACAAAGACATTGTTTGTATTGCATTCAGTAAAAATCATTCGTTTCGAAAGAAGATGAGCAGTAAAAATTCTACTCCAAAATGCATATGACAGGGTTTTCGAAAGCATGAAAACGTCGATGAGCTCGACGAATGGAGCAACAATTGTGATCGCTTTGTTGATTTGGACATTTCGTAATTATCCACATAATGGCTCAATTCTTCTTTTTCAAATTACTTCCTTCGTATGCTTTCCTGCTGTCACTATTCTCATGACGTTGCTTCCTTGATTCTCTGGTGAAAGTAAGCATTCTGCATCCAGCTAGCGCTTTAGATTTTCTCTATTCATTGAAATTGTACGGCTGTAATTGCAACAATGTCAGTAAATATGAATCCCACCATTCTCTGGTATACATTTTTATTTCTGAACTGTCTTTCTTCTGTTCATGACTTTGATTGACTTGTGTGGAAATAAGACTGCATTTGACTGATTCCTGTTGCCGCTTTGGGCATGGGAAACTGAACTTATTGGATGATGAGGAACAATGCTGTTCGTTGCAGTCTATGCACTTAATTGAAGACGACGTGAATTAGACACGTAAATTCTGATTAATTTCAAAACAGCTGATATAAATCATATAATATATGTATAAATTTTTGGAGTCTTCCAGAAATCTATTAGCGGTTGGCGTTTGTTGAAAAGTTGAGACCACAGAAGTAGGTCCAGATTAGGCATTTAAATACGCAAGCCTTCGCGAGACTCCTCGCATCTTCCGGGCTTACATGGTGGCTGCATACGTCAAGAGTTGACCACGGCCCTACAAACTGGCTGTTTCTCACTTGCGATTTAGCTCAGGTCTGTGAGATTGAATCATTTGCTCTTCGATGATTCTAGCTTCTACAGGAGTGTTGTAACGTTTCATTATCATTACTTGAAAATCATTGATAGTTAGAGAATTATTGTGGCTATTTTTAGAATGAGTAGGCGTATTTACATGCCTAGTCTGGACCATCATCTGCTAGTCTCAGCTTTTCAGTAAACACCAACAGCAGCTAATAGTTTTTGAGGGAGATTCTGGAAAACTCCAAACATGCCTAACTACCTCCCGCTTGCTGCAATCAACCTGTATACATTTTGCCATGGATATTTATGAGTTCACAAACATCATTACCATACATGTATCTGTTGTGAGAACAGCAAATGCTAGGCATCTTAACTTGACGATCTACAGTCCTACAGTCAAAATGGGTCCACAGTATTATTGCACAATTGCATTTGAAAACAATTTTTTTCAAAAAACTTTGATTTTGCAAATAATTTAAAAATGAAGGGGTTAATTTATTGAATCGCAAATTCATGTCTAGCAAAATTAAATTAATCTACATGCATACACGTAGCTGAATTCTAGACCACATGGAGGCACCGGATCTTTGACAAAGTCCATCCTGATTCCAGCCATTTACAAATAAATTTATTGACCCTAGAAGAAATTCTGTTCGTTAGCAGTTTAGACAAGAGCATGCTTAGCAAATCCACATAGCCTGCTGGAAAAAGCTCCTAGCTAAATTTTTGCTCACAGTCAGAAAATGAGACAAGAAGCAAAATAAGTTTCAAATTTTCGTATGAAGACTTAAATCATAATGATGCTCAGTTGATTGCCCTTACAATCAACTGTTGAAAGAAATGTTCTTATCAGAAAAACACTTTATTTGATATTTTAGAAGATTCATGCCACTAAAATATCAAAATCTCTAGTATTGCGTAGATAGTATGCAAACAAGTAATAATTAGCTAAACTCTACTATTTGAAAATTGGTATAATATTTTTTCATCTCAAGAACGTAATCTCGTAAAAACTGAATGTTTTGGCATAAAAATGTTCACGATGCTGACATCTCTACTCACTGTACCTTCGTCATTATGTCTCATTTTCAAAAATTCAATTTTATTTAACTAATATCATTGTCTATGATTATTACATTTTACTTTTCAGGCAATTTGTGGCATGGCAAGCTATTAACGAGGCTGAATCTGAAAGTAAGGCAGTGACTTTTATCGACATTTATTAAAAAGCTACTTCTCCAAACTTATCAGTAACTCGAAGCATTTATATAATATTATTCTTGTTTATACAATGTTATTTCACTGCTCATTGTTCAGTCTATGCTGAAATCAGGAGAAAGCACCTTCCATCATTAATATAGTGATGTTCATCAAAGTGGACCAACCCACTTTTGTCAATATTCAATAGATTTCTGAGCTTTCCAACATAAGCATGAATGATGCGTTGTAAACATACTTGAACAGACAATGTTCAACAAATGTTGCTGATCACTTCCGAACCGAACTTATACATCCGCTACAAGTCTAATCAAGGAAACTTGAAATCATGGAAACTTGAGTAACCATTTGTGTTCGATATTCAATGATAGAGCTTTTACAGTTAATACAAGACCAGTTAGATCAATACTTTATTGTCATTACTTAAAATTTCAAAGCTACGATCACCGATCATCAGATAAAAACAAAAGTGAGTGGAACCGCAGCAAAATCATGGCCCAACTGGAATCTTTTCATAGACCGCACCGGATAGTGCGCCAGTTGATTCTTAATAGGAGTTTTCCATTTTTAGATTTTATCAAATTCGAGCGCGCCGTGTGGAGGAGTGTTCTAATTTTGATTTTTCCAAATTGGAACGCTCCACGGCCACGTGTCGGAGAAGTGTTCTACTTTTTGCGGTCTCCAGAGGTATGAAATTACTTTTAATACTAACTGCACTGCACTTGCATGTGATGTGTAGTATAATCTACAAGAGACATGTATACCTGTACATATAATATATACCTATGTATACTTATATGGATGTTCTACAAGAGACAAGTAGCCAATATAAAAACAGTTCATATCAGCCAATCTCTCGAGAAAACAGTCAGAGAAAAACTCGAGTCTCTTATCCAAGGCTTAGATGATGCTTTTGAAGACCACTTCCTGTTCTAAGGAACAGTGCTAGGATATTCAGCATTTCTAGTTTCATTTTGTATTTCTGGTGATATAATGCAGACTGTCAAGTCGTCTGCTTTATTTTGATTTTTGGGCATTTAATTAAAAATGCTGCTTGCTTCTTTTCCAAGATACCCTGGTTTTTCTAATTGATAGCTTTTCCTAATTTTTCGCATTGAAAGTTTCAAATTTTAGAAATCGCCAGCCGAGAGATATGGATGCTTATATTCTTTGATAGTCATAATAAAGTTTTTTTGCACAAATCACATGTAGCAAGACGTTTATCCTTGTTAAGAAGTTGAGTCTTGCCACTTCGTTCTGGAAATGGTTCATTTATCCTACTACAAAACTGCTGGCATTCAACATCTACTTCAATTTCGAAGTCAAAAATACGCTTGTCTTTGTAGAGAAAATACCCAGATACCAAGAGATACATTCATTTCAGTTAATCATGAATCAATAACCTCCAAGAACTCTGGTATCCTAAATGATCAAAACCAACTTCCTGTCATCATAGACTCGATCAGTGTCGAAGAACTCTATACAGTGCTCAACAGTGTTAAGTTCGGAAAGACCGCTGGCTAACACCAGAGATTCCCAAAGATTCTTACTAAGTCAAGGGCCTGGCTAAAGATGTTTTTCTCAAGAATTCCTAATGAAATTTACATCCCAAAGACATGGCCAAAATTATCGCCATTCCCGAACCTGGAAAAGATCTGCAGCATCCAGCAAACCACCAATCAACTTCTCTTCTTTATGTTGCAGGCTAAGAGTGTAGGAGTGTCTGCATTGTCCAGCATGACGTCATTTTTACAGACCTGATCAAAAGTTAGAAATTCATCTGTTCAGAGCACGTTTAGAGATGGGATCATAGTCCTATACCGATGGCACACAATTACTGTGCATTGTAAGCTACATTATGAGCATGTATTAACTTGATCGATAGACCACTGAAAAAACTTCCTCATTTTCCGCTAAGTTGGGATGTCCGCGAAGTGGGCTGACATCATGCCATATGGCATCTTGTAAGCATGGAGCTGCTAAATTAAGTATTCATCAATGTATTGATATGTAGCTGCCAAAAGACCATGGAAACCCGAATTTTCGCTTTGTTTAGGCTAGTGGGACTAGCATAAACAACAACTGTTTGTTGACAGTAATATCCTCTGCTCGGCTATGCGCGCGACGATCTAAGTCAATATTGCTAGACCTTACGAAGTGCAGGTTAATAGTTGCAGGTTTGTGACGTGAGGCGATAACATGTAGGTACACGCTATTTTATCAAAATTCTTTCAATGACCTTTAATGTGTACAAAGTAGGCCTTAATTGACAAGGCATCGGTATGCCAGTGTCAAGCACTGGTAGTCGTCATCGTTTATGCATGACAGCGCATGCCCACGACGTAATACTGTTTTCGATGCCCATGTCCGTCCGATGTGCTAGTCCTTTCATGTTATTGAATGCTGGATTTCTATGATTAAGAAAAATATTGGCATGTTTTGATTGATAAGTTTATGTATGAAAGGTTGGAAAATTTTAGAGAGGTTAGCAAAATTCCTTTGGAAGAAAATATGCTATTTGCCAACAGAATTCTTTTCTCCCGTAAGACTTTTAGTAAATCTTTTCCCCATTATATCTGAATCATCCTACAGTGTACAGAACTGTAACAAATGTAGATATGATATCCAAATGGTTTCATTACAAATACAAACTGCTAACCATCATTTAGAAGTGGAGCATTATATCAATAGTTTATAAATAAGCCTATTTACCTAGATCGACTTTTTCAATTCTTACTTTTTCATCTCCGGATAGAAATCTTGCTATCTACATGTAGCTACGTAAAGGCGTTAGCCACAAGTCAATAATGACTGTTCCTGCCTTCTTGTCAAATAAAGCGCCATCTTACGTGGATCAAATTTCAATGTTCAATTATTCATGATTCATCTGCGTGCGAAACTGGTGACAACAAATCTCAAGTGACTTCTTTCTGTATTTACTTCATTTTAAGGGCTGGCGCTCTGATTCTTGGCAAAACCAATGACAGGCCTTTTAAGTTTGTCTTATGGAAAATATCAACTGCGTTCATTAACATAAATAGTGTGAGAGATGTTTCGCGTAATGCAAAATGATAGGGAATCGTCAAACACATCATCCATTCCATTTCAAATAGAAAACTGTAGTTTACACAAACTGAATGACATGGCAGGAGATTTTCTTGTAGAATTTGCTCATTAGACTACAGTTAAATAATATAGGCCATATTTACATATACATTTTCGTTCATCACATTGCTGATTAAAGATGGAATATAGAGTTTGAAAATAGTTTCTGTTTCGAGATGAGACAAATCTGTAATTTTTTCTACCTACACTTGTTTTAATTTCTTTTGGAAAGTATTTTTGGATGTATGTGATGGAAACGAAGTATTCTTAATTTAATCCTAATTCAAGAACGCTAATTCAATTGATTTATGCAGTTGTGGATGAGTTATCGATGTCTTCATTGAATAAAGATCTTGTACATAGATAGATATCTTATATCTTGTAGTATAGATCGATATCTTATAAATTTGAATAAATTTCCCTTTTAAATGTAATCTATTCGACCCTAAATTAAAATGCACAGATTTGAATCTAGCAGATTTTATTGCAAATGCATTGCAAACATGGTTTAACTCCATCCATGCCACCAGAGTCGCATATTTATTGTGGTCCACTCACAACGAAGTCGCTTGACTGGCCCTTTTATGACTTGATTTTGGTGCGTTTACATATTTTCGGCAAAAATCGCTGGATTTGGCGCCTGAAAGATCCAATTCATGTTCTTTTTTGAAAAGTACATTTTTCGAATTCATTATTCTCTGCTGCCTTTTGAAAACATTGAAGGCTATTTCAATGGAGAAGTTTGAAATTGCTTGTTCCAGAATGCCATCGAGCATATTGTTGAGTTAACTTCCAAACATGCTTCAATAATGCATTTGCAGATGCTACAAAGATTTATTGAATAAATTATGGAATTTCAACATGACATAAATAATTTGTAAAATCTGATTTTCTAGAAATTTGTCAGGTTATCCATTTCTTCTAATAAATGACTTTTTGATTTTAAGGAAATTGCTATAAGTCATTATCACAATGATATGCTTAATGGAGACACTGATATAAATAATCAGAGAATAAGTTAATAAGTTAATAAGCCATCTTCAGGTGAACAACAGTATGTACAGCATAAAATTCTCTTAAATATAAAGTCCACAGTTACATCGGATGCATTTCAAGGCTAAAATCAATGGATAGGTCATTCACAGCAGTCACAATGAGAAGAGACTCGTAGAATCAAATGTTATTTACAGTGTACACCTACAAATTTAGGCATGGATTCATGGAGCTTCTCCGTTCATTCATCAGGCTATTGTCCGATTTCTTTAATAGATTCCAGATATCTAAAGTTCATTTTAAGGAAGGTGTTTTGTTATTGATTCCAATCGCTTCCATTATTCGAAGTTCTAGATCGTTTCTACCTTGGCACTCTGTCCCGAAACAATCACCTATTTCATTGCTAACATTTAGAAGTACTGTTTATCTGTGCTTGAGTTTTCTTTTGGCCCTAATAATATCCATTATTTTGGGATTACAAGCAATAGGTAGGTCACTGTAACCTACAAAGAACTTCGACAGAGTAAGGTATACATTTAGTTCATCTCATTAGTTACAATCGTTTATTCCCAAAAGTGCCTTCAATCTTCATGTATGCGAATAAGAGACGCGTTACAGTGGATCTCTTTTCTGTTGTGCCTGCCTTCTTTCCTCTTCCATTCAAGTTGACTTGACAGAAAGCAAATTGAATAGCAGCATTGCCATATTGCTTTTTCGTGACCTACACCTATTGAGCTAGTTTATACCATTTAAAGTTTTGAGCTGCTATGACTTCGGTCTGACCTTGAAATGGATTATTGACGATTGTCGATTTTACCGCGCCGACAAATAGTTTTGCCGTTCAACGAGATCACAGCTCACCACTAATAACACGTGGGAATAATATACGATGGGATAGAACCCAAACGATGCGACGAATCAATGATGTGACAGAAGAAAAAATGAGCGCGTTAGGATTCTGATGATATAAATAATTCTACAATTTGAATGTGCTATCACTTACGAAAAGCGAGAACAAGTTCAAGAGCTGCTGCCAAAACCGACCGCACAGTAGCATCGTGTGAAATGTCATTTTAAAATCTCTCTACTCATACACTATTTATATATATATCGATACATTTTGCTTCAAAAACCCATAAATCGGAATTGTCGAAATTATCTTTACATATCTCGATGTCACTTCTCCCCGCTTGTACCTTGCACTTTCCAATTAAGATAATCAGGCTTTGTTGTAACTGACAGTGTCAAGACTTATTTGTCTATTCCCTCCAAATGTATGCACGTGCAAAATAAATTGCCTTCATGCGATACGAACCAGAGGTGAAACAATTGGGATTCTGTTTTTGCGACAAATACATGATAGAAATGTCGCTGTTGTGTTGGACTAAGTTACCGCTACACTTCTAATAGAACGCCACCTTCTGTAATTAATTTCTATTATTTTGGTTTTACAAGCAATAGGTATGTTGCTGTAACCTACAAAGAACTTCGAGAGTAAGGTTTACATTTAATTCATCTCATTAGTTACAATCGTTTATTCCCAAAAGTGCCTTCAATCTTCATGTATGCGAATATGAGACGCGTTACAGTGGATCTCTTTTCTGTTGTGCCTGCCTTCTTTCCTCTTCCATTCAAGTTGACTTGACAGAAAGCAAATTGAATAGCAGCATTGCCATATTGCTTTTCCGTGACCTACACCTATTGAGCTAGTTTATACCATTTAAAGTTTTGAGCCTTAATCTATTGCTACCGGGTATTCACACGATTACGGTACATTTCACACGATGCTACTGTGCGGTCGGTTTTGGCAGCAGCTCTTGAACTTGTTCTCGCTTTTCGTAAGTGATAGCACATTCAAATTGTAGAATTATTTATATCATCAGAATCCTAACGCGCTCATTTTTTCTTCTGTCACATCATTGATTCGTCGCATCGTTTGGGTTCTATCCCATCGTATATTATTCCCACGTGTTATTAGTGGTGAGCTGTGATCTCGTTGCACGGCAAAACTATTTGTCGGCGCGGTAAAATCGACAATCGTCAATAATCCATTTCAAGGTCAGACCGAAGTCATATCCCGAACTAATTCATTTCACGTGGTTCTTGCCGGAAGCAAGCTAGAGTGACTTTGTGGTGCAGTGGCCGACTTGGTATCAAAAGCTAGTGTGGTCGATTCTGTCAACTAACTTATTTTTTGCACGTTTTAAATAAGATCTGAAGCTATATGTAAAATGTCAAAAGATTCAATATTCCTCTTCGCATTCGACGAGGCGAAGAATCTGTCTGACCGTGACCTTAGCAAGCTCAGCAAGAAAGGATATGTGAAGCTCTGAGAGACGCCATCAACTCGTCAACTCGAAGAGAAGACCATTGGTGTTGTGGAATGACAGAAAATATGATGAAACTCTTGATTTCAGAATCGATTGAACAGCTCCAGGGTAAATCCGATTTATTCCACAACATTTGACGAAAATGTGTCTTTGATTTTTAAAATCCATATTTCTGAACCGATTTCAATAGTTTTTTTTAATCGAACCGTAAAGATCTCATCTATTATGGCATGGTTTTTAAAAAGTCACAAAGTCAAGACCTTCTTCACTAGTTGCCGGTTTTTGCCGAAAAAAGACCAAAAAGGCATGTCCAAAGTTGCAGTACTCTCACTTCAACACGGATTTTCGATCAGCTACATTCAAATACACCCACTAATATTTATATCATCTGAAAAAAGAAGATCAGCTCTTTAAGACAGTCTAATTTTAAATGTTATAATCAATATTAATCATTGAATTTTTACTGGGTTTCCATTGTCCAATGAAAAAAATGTCCTCTGACCGAGACGTTTTCTGTCCTCTGACCGAGGTACCTTTTCTCGAAGAATATTGATTCTTCCATTAAACGTTTTGCACCAAACGAATCCTCTAGTGTGCTAGTTTATAAATCCGTAAAGAAAATTCAGTTTGATGCCGTTACAAGTGAGCAATATTGATTTAAAAATATTTTTATCCGTTTTTTCGACCAGAGAATTCGAATATTCCCAAAAATTTCATATGGATGCTGAAACCAGAAATTTTGTCAGGAATCGATGAAATTTCACAACATAGGAGGGATCCATGCTCTTAACATCTATGCAAAAGAAATTTTTTATTTATATCAATTAACCCTCTCAAAATCTCCAAAAACCGCGAAAATGTCCTCTGACCGAGACCCTAAAAAATCTCGGTCAGAGGACAACATTGAAATTGAAGATCTCGGTCAGAGTACAAGGGTCTCGGTCTAAAGACATGATAATGTATGCAATTGCATTTAGATCACTTCGTTTTACGCGTTCAAGTATTCGTCCTAAGTTCCCGCAGTCTCATGAACCCAAATGCTGAAACCGAAGAGTTTCCTGTTCGACATCAATTTGTCGTCTGACCGAGACCTTAAAAATCTCGGTCAGAGGACAAGGTGGGTGACGGTCAACGGACATTATATGTAACACGTTACATTTTGGTCACTTCGCTTTCCGCATGCAAGCATTCATCCTAAGTTCCCAGTTTCATCAACAACCCAAATGCAGAAGCCGAAGAGTTTCCTATTCGACATCTATCTGACCGACATCAATTTGTCCTCTGACCGAGATGTAGAAAAAATGACTTTTTAAAAGTGCTAGATTTCTATGGAAAGTTTTTATTTGGTGTGGTCGCCGCTAAGATTTTCGTGTTCAGCGTAAAAAAATGAGTATATATGCAAATTTTCGCGGAAATCTGAGACCCAAAGTTGAAAAGACAGAAATGTTGTGGAATAAATTGGATTTACCCTCCACCAAAATATGCTTCGTGAACCAATGAAAACAATGCTTGACTTAGAGAACAAGCTTCATCGTCAGATAGATGCTTTGAATTAAATATGAGCGTCGGGTCGGGTTCCATGAATTTTGAAACCCGACTCGGACTGAAGGCCAACGCGTACCCGACCCGAACCCGACCCTAACCCGAGGTCGGGTTGAGTCCAGAAATTGTACCCGAGCCCGGTAATAAAATACCAGAACGTTATCCGACCCGACCCGACCAGATTAAATCCGAAAAAAATCGATTAAAGCCATTCATGATATTATGCTTATACTCGCTTGACGTGAAAATTGTCATATTAGATGAATCCGGGTAATCTTAGAGCTATGTAAAAGCTTCATCGCAGGTTCGAATCGATCTATTTAATCAATATGTATTCTTCAGGAAAAGCCATCAGTCAGATTTAATTGCATTCTCCTCTAGGGGTAAACGCTGCATCAACTAATTCGATAGATTAGAAAAACCGCAAAGCTATGAGAAAATTTCAATGAGATATTCAATGAAATTATAATAATTTTCTACTTAATGTGGTATGCGCATTAATTATTCCATAGAAAATTGCATTAATTGTTTCATGGAAAATTATATTGATTATTTGTTAGGTTTGTAGCGGATTGTAAATGTCTTGTTTGATTCCGTGGTCGAGTTGCGAACATTTAAGTTGCGAAAGGTCATACCTTTAAGCGAAGAGAAGTCCATTTAAAGAGAAATTATGATAAACATGAATATTTAAAAAGTAGTACACTGATAAGCTGCTGGTATCTTCCCATTATCCGTCACTGGAAGCCACCATTGTTTTGGTACTGTTGTCATGAAAGCGCAAGTCCACGACGAACTATTGTTTTCAACGTCCATGTCCGTTCTAGACATTTATTATTACTATAGTGAGAATAATGTGTGCGTTTGAGCAGGGACTATTAAGAAGATATCTATATAAATATTGTTACGATCAGAACAACCGCTTTATTCCAACGAAGTCTTTATTGTGAAGCAAGCATGCCATTTACCGCAGCGCACGGATAAACACTGATCATGTCACAATGGACAAAGAACAATGGCATGCATGTCACTACATTATCCCCCTCCAAAAAAGATAAATATACACTTTTTGTATGTCATAAAGATATATACATATTAACACATTTTGTCAATACTTCAAATTAGTCAACGATAAAATCTAGTGTGCATGACTGGTAGTGCAATAGTGCAAATTTTGAACATGACAGATAAATATTAATTTTGCTCACCACATTACTTTACATAAGTTTAAGTTAAGGAACCGTCCATCTGCGGTCTCAACAACCTGTTCCGAAAGACGACGTTTGACATCAATAGGTTCTGTAAATCGAGGAGACAAAGGTCTTCTGACAGCAATTTTTAAACACACGAACTTTGGACATTTCGAGGTGATGTTTGCATGTTTATCTTCATTTGAGCTTGTAAAGTCACATTTGAATTTTCGACCAAAAACTAACTCAAAAGGGGTTGATTGTGTTGTTGTGCAATACGCTGCATTGTGAGTGGCTACTACTTTCTGTAAATTTTCCTTCCAATCTCCACCCATGCATGATATAGTATCCTTGAGTTCTCGGTGGAAACGTTCGATAACAGAGTTGCCTTGTGGATAATATATCGTCGAATGTTTAACGAAAAAACCATGTTTGTTGGCAAAGTCTCTGAAGATAGTCGATGTGAATTGAGGTCCATTATCGCTTAGCAATGCACGCGGTACTCCAAACTTATATATCCAATTGTTCTCTATGGTTCTGCATACCTTTTCAGAGCATATGTCAATCATGGAAAAAGCTTGAGCATATCTGGAAGCTACATCCATCATGGTAAGTATATATTTGTAGTTTCCCTTCGATAACTTCAATGGCCCAACAATGTCAGTACAAACAAGATCAAAAGTCTTCAAATTATCTGAAATAATATGTCCTTTCTTTGTGGAGTAAGTATATGATTTGAATCGCAAACAAGATGAACAGTTACTAATAACTGAGCGAATTTTTTGCCTCATATTTGGGAACCATAAACCAGAGCTAAGAATAGAATACCTGGTTCTTGTTATTCCATAATGGCCGAAAGCATGATGTTGATGAATGAAATCCTCTATTTCTTCATCTGGAACAGTCATTCTAAATGATGTTGTTGATACTGTTTTTGCAACTGGACATGAATTGCAGTTGTCAGAAACTGATCTTGACATGGTATCGGCGAGGATATTATCGCAACCTTTCAAATATTCGATTTCAAAATCATAATCCTCCAGATAATGAATGCATCGTGCATGGCGAGAGCATGCTGGGGGTTTCCGCACAAGATGTATTAGCGCTTGGTGGTCGACTCGTATCACAAACTTCTGCCCATAAACGTATTGCCTGAATTTCTTCAATGCCCAGACTACCGACAAAAATTCTTTGTCAGTTACAGAATAATTCATCTCTGATTTCGATAGGCTTCGACTGGCATACATAAGGGGCAGATTATTTTGCATTAAAACTGCGCCTAAAGCTGTAGAACTAGCATCAGATTCAATAACGAATTCTTTACTGAAATCAGGGAGCTGGAGCAATGTTTTTTCAGATAATAGAGTTTTGATTTTCGCAAACGAATGTTGTGCTTCATCAGTCCATTTAGATCCGCCAGACTTAGTCACGTAAATGGGCTTCAATAATTCCGCCAACTTTGGAACAAATCTTGACAGAAAATTCACAAAACCACAATAGCGGTCAACATCTTTTGATGATTTTGGAACACCAATCATTTGCAATTTTGAAATTTTCTCAGGATCAGGCTCAACACCATGCTCTGAAATAACAAATCCAAGGTAAGTAACCCGATCAAAAGCAAACGAGCACTTTCCAGGTTTGACCATTAAACCAAATTCACTCAAACGAGATAAAACATTTCTAATCGATTTCAGATGCTCGTCAAAATTTTTATTCGCTATAATTATATCATCAATATATGGCAAAATACCGATGTTCTTTAAAACAACTTGCATCATCCTCTGAAACAATGCTGGAGCGTTCTTTAATCCGTATGGCATTCGATTGAATTCGTATAAGCAGTTGTCAACGGCGAAAGCAGTTTTCTGCTTAGAGTCTTCCTTCAGCTCAACTTGATAATAAGCGGATGTAAGGTCAAGAGTCGTAAAGTACTTACAGCCACCAAGCTCGGCGATGCACTCGTCAATAACGGGCATTGGGAAACAATCATCAGATGATATCTGATTAAGCCGTCGGAAATCCACAACCAACTGTAGGCGACCATCTTTCTTTTTTATGAAGAAAATGGGATTGCGCCAAGATGATGAACTTTCTCTTATGATACCATTACTTAGCATTTGCTGAACTACTGATTTAGCGTCCTTCTTTAAACCACGAGGTAAGGGATAATCCCTACAACGAAAAGGTGGAGAATTTCCTGTAGCAATTTCATGCTTGAAACGGGTATTATACTCGAAATCAAATTGATTTCTTGAAAAAGTTTCAGGAAATTTGCACAAAAGCTCCAATAATTGCTTTCTTTGTTTTTCAGGCAATTTTTGGTTAATTTTGAATTGACTAATTAAGTCATCATTCGTTTGAATAGAATTCACTGATAGAAGTAAACCATGCCGACGAATTAATGGCCAACTAAACACTAATTTGTGTGGACTGTTATCAAAAACAAAAAATAATGTCTGCTTACCAAATATATTTATCATTACGTAACCATCCGATCGGTGATTTCGACCATTAGCCATAAAAAACATTCTTCGTTAAGGAGTCTCCTTAAGATGCAACATATAAATCATGTCCCGTCGGATGAAATTAATGTCACTACCAGTGTCCAAAATCGCAGTCATATTTGTACCATTAATGTGAACATTGCAACAATAATATTCATTCTTGTCCACTACTGCACTACCGCACACTAGTTTAAATGTTTGTTATGACAAAATCTTTGTATATGACCATGTTTGCAGCGAAAGCATTTCAATAATGTCCAGCATTTGCCAGAATGGCGCTTATTGCATTCTTTACAATTAGAAATTACTGCAGCAGAAGTTTCCGCTTGATACCACAGTACTTTGCGCAAATTCTCTATCAAACCATCCAAATCAGACGTATTGGCAGATAACAACAATTGATTGCGAATTACCAAATCTGGTATAGCCTCAATACATGTTGTAATAACTGCTTCAACTGTAAATCCCA
This sequence comes from Prostheceraeus crozeri, assembly GCA_907163375.1. Classification (NCBI taxonomy): domain Eukaryota; kingdom Metazoa; phylum Platyhelminthes; order Polycladida; family Euryleptidae; genus Prostheceraeus; species Prostheceraeus crozeri. The sequence goes on along the minus strand of CAJQUW010004739.1, from coordinate 230,616 downwards.
ACATTAAAAGCTTTCTCATCGTAAGCACCATCCGTTCGACATCATCTCTAGTTGTAATTGGATTTTGAATCAAGGTTTGTAAAGAGACGTTCTGCTTTCGTTTCCAAACTTTTTCAATTTCAGACAGCAATGTCTTAGCTGTTGTAGTTCCAACACCCAGTTTAGAGCATTCCGACAAGATGTCATCTGATACTTTAGAAGGTAACAAATTAAGCAAGTAACTGTCTTTGTCGCTGTCATTTAATTTCTTCGTTAAAATCAAATTTGCAATTTCACCATCCAATTTACTTCTCCATATAATGTAGGAGCCATCAACAGTTAGCATGATTCGCGACGCCAGATATTGTTACGATCAGAACAACCGCTTTATTCCAACGAAGTCTTTATTGTGAAGCAAGCATGCCATTTACCGCAGCGCACGGATAAACACTGATCATGTCACAATGGACAAAGAACAATGGCATGCATGTCACTACAGATATCTTAGTAGTCCCTGATTGAGTTGACATATTGATTGACTTTGAATAATAATATATTCAACATCTATGCTCCACTAATGTTAACACGTGAATGACTGATAAGCTAACGCCTACAATCATCTAAATAATGTCATTATTGCGCGTTTGTTCACAAATAAATTGGACGATGCAATATCAAGTTTGATGATTTGTCGCGCTCCAAGGAATCGTGTACTATTGATAAATGCAAATGCTATTCTCAAAGTACTTCTTCTGGCCAACATTTTAACTACTGTTTCATTTTCCAACCTATCATATCAACAATAAATGTATATTTCGTTTGAAAAAAGTGGCAATTTTAGAGTAATTGCATGAGATGGACAGAAATTCAAAAATGCAGTCACTTAACGTCGTGCATCTTCAAGATAATATAGTTATGTTTTAAAAGGTGTAGAGCAGCAGTGCCCAACCTACGGCCTTTCAGTTTGATGTATAGCTGCCCTCGATCACAACTGTTGCTGGCACTAGCGTGTAGCTCTTTCCAGCGCTCACTCGGCTCTGCGGATAGTCACATTAATTGAAATCATTCAGATTCTTATTTGAATGACGTTTGGCTGACCTCTGTTTCATGTTGCACCGGATATTTCTTCTCTCAGTACGCAGAAAGAATATCAAGTTCCACATTGATTGAATTAATGCATTTTCAGAATAACTTTAATAAATGCATTTTTATTTACAATTTCTGGGGTCGGTCCACAACCTTTGACTTTTCTTTCTTGCTGCACTCTTGTTCAGAGGACTTGAATATTCTACCGCTGCAAAGTATTCAACCGTGGTGTAAAATATGTAGGTATTGTGGTGCCAACAAGAAATTCAATATAACATTAATTTTGCTATAGAGTGCATTTACTCGTATCAATACAAGCAAAAGTAAGCAAAAGATACTTGTCAAAATATTACCTCTATTATTTTGACATGATTAGTCATAGGAGTAGACAATAGTAGACAGACTATCGATGGTATGAGTATTCCTGATGTGTTTTGTAACCCGTGACTCCTGACAGTTAAAACAAATAATCTTAGCAATCTGCAAAAGTATAATAAATGTCCTCTAAAATGTGCAATTTATTTCATTGAATTTCAAGAAGTGTCACCTCTTTTTCAAATTTCACGATAAACTTGCTAGTTTGAAAATCGATTCAATCCCTTTTCACCAAGCAAATTATCTTCTGGTTTAGGCTGAATAAACAAATAAGATACAATTTCGCTACAAGAACGCCAGAGCTAAAATCGGCCGTCCGGTTATGATAGAGCTGACCGCCGTCCGAACTCAGGCGTTCCAAAACTAAGACTGGCTGGAGTTTGAAATACCATGAATTCATAGTACCACAATGAGGCTATTTAGTGTGGATATTTTTAGCATTGCATTTCTTGCATGATTTTCATATGGAGCCTTCTAGTGCTGAATGGGGCAAAGTGCTGCATTTAATCGGATAACAACTTCTATCATATTACGATCATCTAAAATTCAATTGAACGATGATAATTCCATATACAATGCAGTACACCTGACAATAGAGATGTCCAAATACATGTAAATTCACAAAAAATACACTATATATACAGGGTGTTCGCGATCTTCTTGCGGATATTTGTTATAAATATAACGGTGAATACTACTGCGTATTGAACAAAGTTGTTCGATAAATTAACTATATTCAAGTACACCCGACGACACTCGACGTTATCATTGAATAAGTCCTAGCTTTATTTCATTAAATATGCGAAAATCAATCATAGGGAATGGAGAGCATTGGCTGCTTTGCTGGACGTTAACCATGCTTTTCTAACTGTTTTATAGTTTTTGCTATCTGACCTCTTCCTGAGGTGACGGAGATAACTTCAGTTGCCACTTCTGTGATAACATGATCGTGAGAAGGTGAGACGTAGTCAGAATTTTGACATCGACAGAAAGATTCTTTAGCAAAAGCATCGGTTCTTTGGAAAAACTGACTATGGAGACTGCTTCCAAGGCTCCGAGAAAATCTGTGGATGATTACAAGGCGCGGTGACTTTCGGATGTTAAGAGTGCAAAATATCATGTAGCTTTCGAAGATAATTTCATCAATTTGCAAAGAATGGTTGATTGAACAAGAAGTCAGGTTTTCTCTGTTTCCCGAATGTAAAGAACTCAAGGAAGGGTTATCAAACATTTAGAGCATACCGTTTTACAGTAAGTTATTTGAAACCTGAAGTTATTCCTGATCGACTTCAATTTTATCTTTTAGTGATTGAAGGTTTCACATACAGGATCTTATATTTCATCTTTAATATCCGTGTATGTAATGAGACAACATTCTTTCTCAATGGGAATGTCAACCTCCCTAACTTTCACTTGATTGACGTGAAACCGACGTGATCAACTTTCATAATTTGTTGTTCTGTGGTTTCATCCCACCTTACGGTTGGATAAGTTGACAAGCAATGGAAGAAGCAGTCAATGTCAAAGCGATACACGGATATTTGACAAAGTACTTCCAGTCAAGACACAACTACGAAATCGAACACGGATGCATCAATAGGATGGGACAGACACAACAATTTAGGGCTCTTGAAAACGTGAGCCCCAGATATCAAAATTGAATAATCGCTGGATTGGTCGGGAAAGGCCTACTCCCTGTTCATCAAAAAGTCTACAAGTGCCACTGTTGGACTTCTGTGTATGGAGCCATATGCGAAATGATGTTTAATGAACACCGTAACCAAAACATTTGCATGAATAGAGGTGAGGACTAACATCATGTATTGGACAACATAAATAGAGATTACTAATCAAGTATCGAGCTCAAAAACACTTTGTCATGTGCCGCAAGCTTTTCATACCATGTGATGTAGGTCATATGAAACTCGTTTTATTGTTTCTGAAGTTCAGGTATTCAGTGGAATTCGACTTTTGGTTCTTTGGTTATTGTATAAACCTATGTAATATTGCATTACAACAACTTATAAAAATCCGCAAGAGGATGTAATACAATTATTTGATTCGTGTCAAATGGAAGTGAAGCGAATATATTATAATTGATTCTTCTTGAACGTGTGAATAGAAAACATGCTGCTCAAATCAGTCTCCTAAAACCGGTTTAGCCACAGGTGACTAAACTGCCTTAGCTCTTGAATCGGCTGAAGATAAATTAAAGTCAGCTGACTTCGGTTGCGCTTTCTCGAGCCGCGCAAATATCTACTTGAATGAGAGCGAATGGAGCGGTAATGGAAACTCAGTTTGTTCATAAACGATGACTTCCATAAAGACTACAACAAAGCACCATGTGCATATACAGTAGCTGGAGGAGGAAAAATCCACAAATATTTGAATATACAGAAGTATACAAACAGTGACCCATCGCATAAATCAGATTATTTTTAACGCCATTGTTCATAATTTTCACGTTCAAAGTCATAACGACAGATCTCTTGAGTTAGTTGCTTTGGGTTAATGACACTGTAATTTCCTGCGATGAATTAATAAAGGAATTATGAAAAAGCGATCTGCCGGTTTGCAAAGCACGGCATGGCTATACCTAATATTTAAACAGATTCTTATTGATTCTTAGAAACTACAGTCCGTTTCATAAAAAGTGGATCATCCTAAAATTTGACTAAATAAAACATAAGTATGATACAGAAAGCATTTTTCATGTTATTTCATGTTCCTAATATATTTAAATGTCCTTATATAATTTGATAAGCTATGATACAGTAATATTTTGTGGCCCTACCCTTATTGTCAATGACATTACCAATTCGTCTAGGCATTGATTCGATGATATCGTTGATTTTTGACTGATCTAACTTTCTCCACTCTCTTTTTAACAGTGACGTAAGTTTGTGATACGCCATCTGTAGGTAGCAGTGAACGACGAACGTTACGTTTTAGAATACTCCATACATTTTCTATGGGATTCAGATCAGGAGAACGAGCTGGCCAATATAATGTCCTAAGCCCTAATTGAGACTTGCATAAGTTGACTCTACTACTCCTGTGACACGTAGCATTATCATCCATAAATAACCAAGTCGATGGATCACCAAGTTGATCTGTCATTTGGCCAATGTTCATTCGTAAAACATTCACATAGTGTTCAGAATTCATGGTTCCTTGCTGTATGTGAAGTCTTCTACGAATAGTGGACTTAGAAATAGACGAGTATAGTGCAGCCATCTCAGTTAACGAGAGACTTGGATCAACTTTAACAAATCTCAAAATTAGGCGGTCTATACGTTTGGATGTTTTGCGTGGACGGCCAGAGCCCTCTTTACGACAGAGTCGAAAATCATCATTATGCCATCGATGCACATTTGTGTAAGGGACATTTAGTCGCTTGCTTGTAGCTCGCAAAGAAAACCCTGACACTTTGCCTTTTGTGAATGCGATCTCGTTATTGTTCATTTGTGCTTTGTATTGTTTTCAACCGGTAAGAGATAGATTTCTAGCTGAAAGCAATCACGAGTGCTGCCAACACCACCGCAACGAAGTCAGGAAGCTATGGAACATGAAGTCCAGTTAATCACATGTAGCAGTTACATTATTGTTGATGAATAATAGTGCTATACTGGCTCTGATTGACCGATTTTCTTTATTTTTGCTTTGCTTGATAGCTTTTGGCTTGTAGAACAACATATTACATAACAAAGGAAGCAAATGTAATTTTATAAGAGTGAGGTATGATTTTGTGTAACATTGCTAAATGAAGATCAAATTATCTACTACTTTTTTATCTATAACAGGAAAACAACTCAATATTCATGCTTGAAATTTTCAACAATGATATTAGTAAGCACAACTGACATATCTTCCAAATTTCAGAGAAATTCGTTCAAGTTTGGCGGAGTTAGACAAAGTTGAAGTTAAGGCGATGTTTCAGGGTGATCCATTTTTTATGAAACAATCTGTACCATAAAACCAGCATACAGAAAAGAATGTTGCATTGTTGAAAAAATCGTCAAGTCATGTCCACATTGTGTCACGTTGTTGTTTTGTTATTTCTTCCATGACTCGTGTTAGCAGTCAATAGCAGTGCGTACAAAATGTTTTTGATCATTTTCCAATGTACCCACTATTATAAAAACTGGACGAAAGATCTCGTGGAAAATATAACTTAATCTCAATTGTGGCACTTCCCTATTTTTCAAATCAACTGCAAGAAGCTATTGAAAAGGAAGATGGAAAACGATGCTACCGCAACTATTGTCGATGCAGTGTGCAAATCAACGTCTTACTTGATTTTCCATCTATTCGAAGGCATTATATGATATTGTATTTTCTTTAGAATCATAAATAGAGAGACGAGAATGGCATTTTGTAACAAAGAAGACAATTTAGTTCAGTGCAGTCAGCCGAGATAGAATGCCCGGGGATATTCCTGTGTGAGTTAGTGCCCTGAAGCATTCATGCTTCCGTCCAAGGGGAAATTCTATCAAAAATAGAACATATTGCCTCATGCCGGATTTCCGGCATCATGCAGCAAATACGCGTATTCGCAAATACCCCGAAGAAATAAGCGTTTTCGGTTATTCTGAAACTACAATATATTTCTAATGTAACAGTTCATCTCACGGTTATGGAAAAGGATTATGAAACCAATCTTAATTTGATAGCCTGATGATTCATCATTCTCTGAATTGTGGTGAATATATCTTGATTTCTGTGATAGTCATGTAATAATAACATCCCATTTCTTCGACTGGTGTCCGGGTCGAAAAACTGCTGTTCCTGGCTGCGGCTGGACTTGCGGGTGGCTACTATTCGAAAGTGACGATTCTATCTTCCTGTAGGCGTTGATTCGAATGTCTCCACCAGAGTTCAAACTGACCAGGTTTTCTGCGGCCGGACTCTCTATAGCCGACTGTTAAGGCCTATGTCGTCAAGCATCATTAGATATCATTTAATTTCCGTATAACATACATGAAATGCATGAGTGATAAGCTTACCGGTATTAAGTATTTAAAGCAAGAGTATAAAAGTAATACGACCATTAGCGGAAACAACATTTGCCGGCAAGTACACTTCGCCGAGAAAGTAGTTACTGAGAAGCCCACCTGGCGGAGCAACACTTGCCGAAAGGCTCACTTAGAAGAATGAACACTTGTCGATAAGACCACTTAATGGAAAGAGAACTTGCCGGTTATACCACTTAGCAGAACACTCTCAACGGAAAGAACACCTGCCGAAAATACCAACTAGTGGAAGAACACTTGCAGGCAGGTCCACTTAACATGAAAGAAACCTTGCTGGTGAGACCACTTGGCGAAACCAGCTGTTTGCGTTCCACTTTACGGAAAGAGCATCATCGGAAAGTCCACTTAGCGGAAAGTCGGTACGCGATATAGCCTACACTGCAGGGTGCAGCATTCTATTAGCCCTCGCTCAACTGGGGGGAGTTTTTCGCCCCCCCCTTGGCGAATGTTTTGAATATCTTTTAAACCAATAAAGCTGTGGACACCAAATTTCTAGTAGCTTACCTTCTACGTATTGTGCAACGTTTGACAGAAGGATAGGAAAATTTGGCACAATACTGTTGGCGTTAGAGCTATTTTAAAATTTGAATGTTTGGAATATTTTGGCTGATTTCGGCATATGTCCACTGTTAATTTATATTGCGGCATTAATTCTTGATGAAATGAGTTGAGATTACATAAAGGATTCTTCCTACTGTTATAGAGTTTGAAGGTAAAACTATTTACAAAGGCAGACGTTTCGTGAGTCTGTCACAACCTAATGTCACATTCTGATTTTACTGGCACTGAGGCTGTGACAGACTCACGAAACGTCTGCCTTTGTAAATAGTTTTACCTTCAAATTTTATTAAAATTACAAGTGGATAAAAACAGTAGGAGACTTTTCACTACAAAGCTACTATGACCAATTACCTCCCGTATGCCACAATCAATTATTAATATAGAGATATTCACAAATACAAAATCATTGAATTTGAAATTCTCTGCTTATTATGTATGCATGTTTGAAATTCAAATTTCAAATATGATTTTTTATTATTTTTGTACTTTTTATTCCTGCATCTGATCAGCAATTATTGAAAATTTTCAGAATCATATTGCTTTTAGCCTCAGTGTCTCGATAAAAGTCATCGAATGGGGCTGTTTCTTCACGAGCAGAAACTAAATGCTAAAATATGCCATTTTACTGATATTTGAAAAAGTTGAACTTATTTGACCTTTGACCTCATTTAATACATTGATATAATGTCAGAGCAGCTGATAATCATCGTTTTATTAACCACCTTAATCAGATCTTTCAATTAGTGCATGGTTTATTAGTTTTTGTTGTCATATTCTATTTCAAAAAGTGATCTCGGCCTTCGCTTTAAAGCTCATGCCTTACTATAATCAGATTATTTTCTTAAGCGTGATCATATCACAAACTACCTGCCACTGAAAGAGCAAGAGCATCATTATAAATAAAATGATCTTTAAAAGGTGTAAATGGATCAACATTGCTATTCAGCACTATTCAGATTCAAGAAAAGACGCCTTGTGAATCATAAAATCATGCCGCTGAAAATTGAATTAAATACATGACATCTCACCCAAGAAGCTTTCAAAAAGATCTCAACTTTTCCATGAAAACCTCCAGGAACTTGCATTATAATGCAGCTCATGAAATTTCCTTATTATCAGCTTAATTTCCGTCTAATTATGACGTTTGTTAGCACATATTCATTCCTTTGATATCCAACTTGTTTCACACTACTTATAAAGGGGACATCATTTCGGTAGTATATAAATACAGGTGTAATTTGAAAAATATTATCTTTTTAAAAACTGCTCAAATAATTTTTTGGACAACAGAACGCAATCTCCGCAAAAACTGAATTTCTTGATATAAAAATTTTCACTGTATACAGATGCTTGCTTGAGTCGACACTCTACCTATTTATACTTACTCTATGATTCTTCTGACATTTTCACAGTAGCTAATCAACAAACGATACCTTCCCACAAATAACCACCGATTTTGTATGTTCCATGACCTAAAATCACTGTCATTCATGTGACATAGCACTCGAGCTAGACGGAAATAGAATATGCTGATGATGTTGTGGTTTTCTTTAACCGATGGAGTCATTTATTGTCGCAGATTTCTAATTGTCTATTTTCAGTCATTAAAAAAGATAAAAGGGTAAAAGGCAAATCGCAACACAAGTGAATACATAGTAAGTAACTGGAAAAGGTAACTGCTGGATTATTTGGGAAAGTTATTGTGGGAGTATTGAGTCGTTTCATTATATTGTCAACAATTTACATCCAGCGATGAAATTTACAACAGATGTTGACAACGAATCATTACATTTTCTTGACGAATTGATACATGTTAATAAAATGAATGGAAACATTAGCACTGGCATTTATCTTAAGCAGACAGACACAATGAATTATGTCCCATTTAATTCTGCTCATCCACCCATATCTAAATGCTTATTGATGCCTGTGTATCATTTGCATCATTTTCATATTTGAAGTATTCTATGTAAATTTTCTTGAATAAATCAGTTGCCCTTCAAAATCCACTATAGCGGCCGAAATCAATCGGCAGTATCAAACTTCGCTTTTGATTTTCAGGTGAGTCAAAATATATTATTTTTTGATAATAATTTGCATTGATGAATGAGTCACGAATATCGATACTCTCTATTCTACCCTTTTAAGTGGAGCATTTCAATTAGACACTGGAATCAATATTGAGGATGGGTGTCATGTGAAGAAAAGTATCCGTTAACTTTTAATGGAAATTTCGTATTGTTAGCCTCTCATCACATGTTAATATTGTCTGAAATAGGAAAATGATTATTGAGGGGGCAAAAAAATAAACACGAGATAGTCATCGTTGACTGGTTAGGGGGTAAAAGAGAAAATCGGCAATGTAAAATCAGGATACCAAGCCTTGTAAGCAACATTGCAATTTCCGGCCGGTAAAAGAAATGGTAGGAAAATGTACAGTGTAACACCGGCATACTGCCGTTCAATACTTTTATATAAGAAGACAAACAAGTTGTATGAACCTTGACAGAATGTGTGCTTCCATTGAACTGTACTGAGGCCAAATCAATGTGACTCTAGAAATCCAATACTCTGTAATAATAGAGGACTAGAGCAGTCATGGACATTGACAACAAAATTGCGTCACCCTTTTATCTCATTAAAACTACCTAAGTGATGGCGGTTTATAGTCTTTGGGAATGGATATTCCAATTTCATCTTATAATAACTCGGGAACCGTCTCCTCTGACAGCGCACCAAGCCATTATGTTGGACGGAAACTTGACCGATGGTGGATGTACATGTACTTCGTTTTTTATCTCTCACCAAGAGGCTATTCCTTCAAGCAAACTGATTTCTGGGGTGACATATTAAGTGACAGATACGGTTTTCGAACAGTTTTCCGTGTGCGAGACTCTCTGATAAGTGGATTTCGGCAAAATGGGCTTGACGATGAGTAGCAGGAGCTCGCGTTTGATAACATAACAAAGAATATCACATTCAACAGCTGCTAACTTGTTAGACGTAATTACTATCTCGATTAAACGCATGCTCCTTGCTAAGTGGGTTTTGGCTGCATAGGCTGACACTGGTGATTGAAAGAGATAAGCAGAAGCAATTTCTCATCAAAATTTACAGATAAAGGAAAAAAGAAATGTTCGAAAAATGAAATATAACGTGCAATGTTAGTCAACATCAGAATTTAAGGAGCCATTAGCCTATATGTATATTCACAGAATTAGGTTCATCTGCGCGTGTCTTAGGTTTCCTAGATAAGAAGGGTTATATGGCAACCTTAATATCGAAATGTCACATCACAGAATTAGATAACTTGCTCCTTCTCGAATCAATAATTCGTATATCGCTTGCTATTGGAAATGGCAAACAATAAGCTGTCAGCAGAGGACACCAGAGCCAGTGAGAGATGCGTGCGTGCGTGCTGTGATATCACTTCGCACACATCAAAACATACATCGTCCATCTAACATTCGATTCAGTGCATGCACAATGCAGCAAGGAATGTTGAGAAGACGATAGTGAAATCATCAAGTGAACTAATTTTCGCACGCCTGCTACTTTTTTAATGATGATCGGAAGGGAGAAAACATTATGGAGAAAACTTGTGTGCAATGATTTGAATTCTTCGAATCTGAAGGAATTTTGGCAATCCAAGCATTTTGCTGGAACTCACATTAATCCGCAAGCGACGCACGACTTTTTTCGTATCTCTGTAAGGTACTAAGAATTCCTTTTTACCCACTTAATAGGTACCTCTATGTGCCGGCGATTTGGTATTTATCACACTTCTAGCAAACCGAAGCAAATAAACAAAATATCTAATTCTCTGCGAATATCATATCAATAATCGTCACTTGATGTGGTTTTGAACATCAATTGGAGAATTTCACATTTCACAACCAAATTATATTATATTTAATTGACTAAGCGTTTCAGATTATTCCAAACTACCATAGTCGGGCACAATCCGTTGACTTCCGTTAATCCGTTAATTAACGGAAGTGAACTTTTTTTAACTTTTTAACTTTCTAAAAAAGGTTAACGATTAGTTTAACTTCCGTCTACTCTCATGGAAGTCCGTTAATCCGTTAACTTTTTTAAATAAATATTCGGCTGAGAGCTCAGCTCATGATGTCAAGTCAACTATACATGCAGACTTTTGAAGGCTGAGTTAACTTGCTTCACCTTCGTACATCGTGCACTCTGACAACTTTTCAAGAAATTCAATACTGGCATACTGTCAAGTGCCTCTGTAGAAAGACTATTCTCCAGCGGCGTGTTCACAGATAAGAGGTCACACCTTACGGACCGAAATATTGAACGCTTGCTATTCATGCGCGGGAATAAGTGTAAATATCATTAATCCTGTTAAACTGTTTAATCCTGATTGATTTTTCAATCTTTAACCAAGTTAACACAGTCTGTTTTCTGAATTAACTTTTGTCTACCAAACTCGCAAATCGCGTTCAACTATCCTCTTACGTTATTCATTCTGTATAACTACAGTTAATTTTTTTTCTACAGATTTTACAGATTTTTAATACAGCTGTCTAAAAGTGATTTAAGTCTCTTTTGAGAAAAGCTGCATGGATAGCAAAGATACAGGCTAATAAGTTTTCACACGAGGTATATGGGTTCCTAGCCGAAGAAAAATGAAGAAACTAAGAATAGCAGGAAATTTATCTGTGAAGACACAATGTCAACTAAAATACGATTTTAAAGATACCGTAAAATTTAACGAATTAACGGTTTAACTTTAACTTCCGTTACTTCACTCCCAAATTAGCGGATTATTGTTAAGAGAACTACACTTTTCAATTAACGGAACAAAGTTAACGGAACTAACCTTCTTTTTAATGATCCCCAACCCTGCTAACTACGTAAGCTGAATGAGACTGCACCTCGACATTTTCCATTTCAATTAGCGATTAAGCTTGTACATTTTCACTCGATTGTTTAGATTACAAATCGTTTTATTGCCTGTTTTGTCGCAATTTTGGTAGGGGATTCTACAGTGAAGTCAGCAATAGAAAAAGATCATGACCTTTCAACGAAGATTTGCGTTATTCCATTTCTGTACATGTTACAACGTAGAGGATCGATCGTTCGTTTGTTTATACATCTCTGAAAACATGACTAAGAAACAGTGTTTAATCTGCTTCAAAACTTTTTATGCCTTCGAGTTGGCAAAGTTATGCATTTTTCAAATGTACATGTAAATAGTACATTATGACTGCTGTCACAAGATTGATTTCCACAATTTGTCGTCGTAGTAAAAAAGTACGAATATTTAAGGTCAGCTAAGTTTACTTTGGTTTGCATAATAAAACTGTAGAAGAAGATTTTGAAATACCAAACTACTCTGCCATTATCCGAATGGTTCTAATTGTGAACAAACTGCGAACTTCAATTTTCACGAGAGCAGAGACATCTTGCTCAAGCAGGTATTAATTTGGAAAATTATTTGCTTAACATTTTTCACATATAAGCAAATAAAGTAATGGTGAACATCAGAATTTTAATTAGCAGTTCACAAAAATAGATTGCAAAAGTGACATTGCAAGTGACATTCAGCGATTATTTGTGAATTACAAGCTATTACATGTAAAAGATGGTAAAAACTGCCACAGTGCTAATCGCATTTCTAAATTTGCTAAAGCTATTTGCAATGACATCGAAGGAGCATTGGGATATTAATCTCTAAGCAGCTTTATGATCATAAGGTTTCGATTCCAATACAACAAAAACCTTTTTTCAGAATAGCTACAGCAAAATCCGCGTAATTATTCATACCTGGCTTTTGTTCCAATGATAATCAGACGAATTTGCTAATTAATGATATAATGGAAACTACCGCGAATCTGGATAATTGTTAGGATATCGGTGGATCCATTTATCTATTATAAAATTATATGTTATAATTATAAAATCATAAAATATACATGTATATTAAAGAAAAAATGTTCTGTTGCTAACATATAATAATGAGCATTGATCAAATGTAAAATCTATAGTCGAGTGATATTTAGGGTCAAATAATTGTTTCTAAATTGTTGACCGATTGTCTGTTCAAGTTGCTATGCTGGGTAACTCAGGAAGATACTCCGCCTAAAATATCGTTTTTAAAAACAAGTTTGGTCAAATTTTAACACAGAATCTAGAATCAAGGAAATTCGAATTATTTTTCGCGGAATTAATCAATAACGGAAGGAGCTGGTATTACACATGCAATTATGCCTTTTTAGTTATTTGGGGCATCTACATGTACATGATGCACACGTGGGTCTCTGGCAGTGGGTGTGTGCAGTAAGGATATGTAGGGTATTAATAACTTAGAAGCGCAATATCCGACTGATGCTACCGCGCTTGGCTCTATAAGTAGGGTGCTTAGACAGAAGGAAAATCTGAAAACAAATTATTTAGGTAAGACGTTAGCGTTGTGATGCCCAGAGTGATTAGTCGATTAATGGATTTTGAGATCCATAATCGTGCTACTCAAAAAAGCAGACATGCAAAAAATCAAGCTAGGGACAATTGTGTGTTTCTTTCTTTAAACAAGTTTTACCTAATTGACAGACACATGAAGTGAGATGGGAAGCAAATCTGTAGGAGTTAAAAATTAGATATGCCTGAGATGACCAACCAAATTCGAAGGCGGGATAGGAAGTGGCGAAGCCATTAGGCTGTATTTCCTTGCAGTATAATTATACTCGTAGAAAGGAGTTGAAGAAATGACGGGAGGAGGTGGAGGGGTTTCTCCCAAGACACTGAGCAGCGAATAGGACCAAAGACTTAAAGAATACCGAAGCAGTGTCATCCCAGCCCCCGACTGTCTCCACTGGAAGGGAAATGAATGAAATTCCCACGTTGAGAAGAGTCTGTTCGTGGATCCTGATTTTGCGGTCAGCGACTTGGAGGGCGTGTCTTGAAAGAGGAAGGGCTGTTCGATGGTTGCTTCCTGTGGACGGGAGATGATGGTGACATCCAGAGCTGTGGGCCGTTCGTATTTGAATTTTTATCTCTTTCTTGTCCTGAATCAGACAATCTATTGAAGAATGAAATTTTGAAAAGCTGATAATATTTTTCGCACAAGCACGTATTTTGTAAAGATATTTTTCGATATATCTTTAAGTACTACAATAAGGGACTAAGGGTACTTATAGGTACTCTATAAGTGAATTTTTTGCACGTCTTTATCTTCCAAATTCCACTTCTTTGCAGTCAATATGAAATGACGCTGATGCAGTTCGCAGCAGATTTTCTCAAAATTGGGACTTAAAATTGAATTATGTTTTCTTAAGAATGTCTAAATGTCAAAAATTTTCGATTCCAAAATGAATTTGGCGCTCTGCTTTTGGGTCTGATAGGTAATTACTTCAACATTCCTTTCAATTTTGTGTTGATTTCATTTTGATTTGCTTTTCAGATCTAACCATTGAGAATTTTGAAACGTCGCTGTTATTATTATCAGTCATTCCGTCCATCATCATCCTTCCATCACACCGCAATCGAAACACATGATTGTGTGTATGCATGTACATTATGACTTTAATATGTTCTTTAAAAAGGAAATCGAAGTATCTGTTTTAAACTCAATTCAACATCCTGACATAATTTTAGGAACTCGAGCACACAAAATTAGTTCTCATGATGCATTATCGCATTTCATTCGTAGGTAAATTATCTATAATGCCCAATCGATCCATTTATATTGTGAAGAAAGCAATGAGGTTATTCGCATCGCAAAAGAAGCAAAATGTAGAATTTGAAAATTCCTGGGGCTATAAACATGGGCAGACGTCATATATGACGCACAAATTATAATCGTAGCAATAGGGAAATGTAAGTCATTATTTAGTATCACTGTCAGTCAACTCAGTGTCTCCGAAAAAATTGTCGCCCAGCACTGGATATTATTAACACTGAACGTGATTAGAAGGTACGCTTTCGTCCTAATATTCATTGTCTCTATGTGCACACTATCTGCTCTATGAAATAATCATGCCATAATAACTTACTTGGCATGACATTTGGCATACCCGTGTGAAGAGTGGAGTCCCTCAAGACAGCGTTTTGGGACCAATTCTCTTTTGTTTGACCACCGACAGCCTACGTCCTATTCATCAGAATACATCCATTATCAAGTATGCAGATGATATTACCTATTTACATTTTGTTCGAGAGGATTCAGATGATCTTTTGCAAAGTGAATGGGATTGCCTCATCGATTGGTCCTTCAATAACCACCTTCCAATCAATAAATCTAAGTGCTGTGTGATGGATATCAACACCAAAGGCCTATCCTTAACTACGATCACCGTTGATGATGGAACTCCGCTACGTCAAGTGAACAGTGCACGCCTCCTGGGTGTAACCTTGTCATCTGATTTAAAATGGGACGTTCATGTCAACTTGGCTATCAAGAAAGCATCAAAGAGAATATTTGTCCTCAGGAATCTTCGAAAATCAAATTGTCCATCTGCCCTGATTTATAAAGCTCATACGTCTTTGGTTCGCTCCGTACTCTTATATGCATTTCCGAGTTTTTGTAATTTACCGTACAGACTTTTCGCAAGGCTTGTGCGTCTCGAGCGCAGGTGTTTCCGTATTATAGGCAACTCTAATTTCACTACCATCTCTACCGCTGGCAACAGCATGTGAACTAACCTCTTTCGACAAATTGAACAGTGCTCCGACCATCCGCTCAGAGAATTATTCGATTGTAGAGCAACACGCATTACTCGTAATCATCGACAGCTGCGACCACCTAGAGCAAGGTCAACGAGACTTTCAAATTCCTTCATCCGCTTTAGTATTTGATATACACGTATATCTCCGTTTTTGTTTTTTTTTCACTTTCTCCTTCTCTCTCATAGTTTCTTCTTCTCTTTATTGTATGTTCTTGTGTTTTCATGTTCAGTGCTCAATGAATGTCAAACGACTTTTGAGACCTAATAAAGTTATTATTATTATTATTATTATTCTACATAGCTTTAAACAAATTTTCGAAACTTTTTACTTTTTCAGTTAACTTATCCAGGAGCATAATGTTTTGGACTATCAAAAAAATATTGATACGAAATAATACTGATACGGAATTGAATACAGAATAAATAAATGAAAATAGTGTGAATTAATGCGTAATTCATAAACTTGTCCGCTTCTAGCTTCCTCTTATCGATATTCTATAAATGTGAAAAAGGGGATTTTCAGAATTTGAAGCACAGAATAGGTTAGTTATTCGCATGACATATCGGTGTAACCACAATCGCAACAAAACCTAAATATTCGGGAAAGTCTTCGATGAGTGCCAAACTCCATTGCTCTGGTAATCCACAAAAGAGATGTCTACAAACGTATTCATTTCGGCTGAATCATAATATCATCAAGAGAATGTGGTTGTAGCGTCAATGCTTGACAAAATTGAAGGAAGGTACTTGTATTTGTTCTCGCTTGGCCACTATTGAGTGACCGGTGCGACCAAACGTCTGTAGTCCTCTCGATCTACTGAAGCATCGATGAGTTCGCGCATGGGGCGTAGGGCTGCGACTTGAGATCTCCAGGTAAGACGAGGCCGATTCCTCGGGCGCTGATATCCTACGGGTGGTAATTGGGACACAGCATCGGGGATCTTCTTGGAAGGAATCTCATCGTCAAAACGCGCTACGTGGCCAAATATAGGTTACCTGCGCTGGTGCGATGATGACACCACCTCATGCCAACTACACTGTACAGACAATTCTGTGGAACACATCGATGTATTGCCTCTTCTACCATATTGACTGGGCGGCACTTGTGCCGCCCAGTTTAGATCTAGTGCCAACCATTGACGATAAAAAGGTGTTACTGTGCGGCACTTTTTATATTTCTACAGTCGATTGGAAAACCAACGTATTTCGAAATACGTCATTTTTGCTGCCACAGCTTAAATGACAATTTGGACCTTTATTTATTATGGTATTATTAATACTAAAGATGATCAAAAGTTATGAAACAGCGTATTTTAGAAGAACTTTCATTTCAGTATTTATGTCAGGTACATAGACCCCGAAGACTTATCAATGAAAGTGAAGTTTCTTGGTTAATGTCACAGTTCTATTCATGGTGCTGAGGGTGGTTTTACCGCATTGATCAAAAGACTCGCCGAATGTGAGTTACCACAATTATCAAAAGAAAAATTGGTTGGACTGACTACAGATTGCGAAAACGCCAATACTGGGAAGAATGGCAGTCAAACTATCCAGTTATCTTGAACGGGGTCTGCTGACGTTTTGGTGCGTGGTTCATCGCGCAGATTTGGCCTTCGAGAACATCGAGAAGTGTGGCAGCTGTTGAATTTCGACATTGGTTGTCTGACGTTAAAAGTCTTGCAAGGTATTACCGGAGTTCCAGTCGCAGAGAGGAGGAGTTAATACTTGTTGTGGAAAAGAAATAAAAATGTTCATCGGTTCATCGGTTCATCGGTTCATCGGTTCATCGGTTCATCGGTTCATCGCTTTCCTGCTCACTATGAAGTTCGATTTGCAGAACATCTGCCCAATTTAGTTCTTTCTATGATCAAAAACGTACCAGCAATAAGAAGTCATTGGACGGAGGCTGTGACAGAGAATACTCGCGATACTTTGGAGGGAAAGCAGTTGAAAACGCACCTGAGCCTACGGAGTATGGACTCTTTCAATGTATAGTTCTCCGCTGTATGCTCCGATATACTCCGAAGGCTCAATAACACCAGAATGGAAGAAACGGATGGAACACCTTGTGAAGACGTGCGCCCTCAGCGAAGTACACCACACGCTTACGTTACGAAGTCGGGACAGTCTTTTGAAGCAATGCGATAAGAAGAGGTGTTAGGAGCAAAACACTTTCTGGAACAACGGTTAAATGACGAGCAAGAAGAAAATGTTCAAGTGATAATCAAACTTGCCGATGCCAGCAATACTAATGAAATTACTGATGCAGGTAGATGCATTGTGGAACAAATATTTGGCTCCGACAAAGTGGTAAAATTTGCAGATGACTCTATTGGTTATTTTTGTTGATTTGAAGCACGCTCATTTTCAGCAACTGCTGCAAACACTACTGCAGTCTGCAAAACTGTTAAAAAATTCCGGTAGATCATCATTTTTGCAAAAATTGCTACAGACAATTTTGTGCATTACGCCACATAGAATACAAACTGTACATTTAATTTGGTGTCATACCCTACTACGAAGTGACATTCAATCATAGATGAGTCGCAAATTCATGAATAACCCCGCTTGTATGTTGCGCTGAATGCTTCTAGAACACTGTATTGTGATCCTCGTAAGACAGTCGTTGCTTTCCTTCAATTAAAGCAAAGGCGAAGAAGGTTTGTGGACACCAGCGTGTACTCAAATCGTGAATTTGTTCGTTAGTTCTTTAACTGTTAACAGCGTTTAATTGAGTATAATTACTGCATACGATTTAAGTAGATAGATAGATAATAATCTTTATTGCCTCACAAGTGTACAACATTCGGTGAGCGCATGACAAAAATTTACAAGGAAGATTACTCGAAAAAATACAAGAAAAATGCAAAGTACAGTGACGAAGTATTACAGAAGATCAACGACTAAAAAAAGAAAAAAAAAGTTATTGATAGTATATTTCAATAACTCTTCAAGCATACTCATAGGGCAGATATTTAAAATAATTTTTGATCATTATATAAAAATAAATAGCAAAAATTTAATTTTGAAGTGTTTGGTTTTATTTGGATCGATGACATGCACTGCTCTCATTGATTTTATTTATATTGCATCTATTAATTATATAACAATTAAACTAATATTCTATTGGTATTCATACTTAAAACGTATGCAAAACTTAAACTTGCGGTATGTATACCATGGTATCGGAGCAACGCGAGGTAATGGTCCTCCTCATCAAAACTTTTTGTTTATTTGTAGGCCCTACTTATAGGGTAAAATTGGGTATTATCGACAGTAAAATGGTTTTCGGGCTCTCACAGCTGTATTTCTTGGCTTTGATATGAACTGTGATATCCAAGTAATCTCTTCTTGCTTGAATTTGTCAGTTCATCGGTTTAATCTATGATTCTAGGTGAAATGTAAAGTGTATAAACTATACTGATGTTTGCATAATATCAACACTTTGTCGGGTAAAATCGATGTCAGAATGTAGGAATGTCGGGGACACTCCCAACAAGAAACGCCAAAATTTGCCAGGTATAGTGTACTAAAGACTTATGCATTGTGTGAAGCGAAATTTTAATCATTAATTGCTTCTTGTCTGATTAGTTGAAATTTCGTAAAATGATAGCAGTCTATATAGGCGAATCCATCTTTGTCAAAGAAGAATTCCTTGCATTTTTCATGCATGCAACGCAGCGGAGAGTGATTAAGTTTCGCTTTTCAGACGATCAAAGAGACAACAGATGTGTAAAATTTCGCTTCATATAATATGTAATGTTTTCAGTTTATTTTACTTGTCTTTTTTGACGCTTTTATAGTGGACTGTTGATGTCGCCCTGCAATGTGTCGATATTATGCGAATATCATTACAGGCTGCACACCTCACTTTTCACCTAAAATCAGAAATAAAATCGACGGATTAATGGATTCGAACAAGAAGAGATTATTTGGATATCATAGTTCATATCAAAACCTAGAAATGCTACCGTGAGAGTCCTAAAACTGTTTTTAAATGTCGATATTGCGCGACATTTTCCACACATGGTCGAAATGACTCAATAATTCAAATTCAACATTCAAATCTTGTGAAGACGATATTCTATGAGTAAGTAAACAGTAATGATACAATACTGGCTTTTAAATCTCTATCTTTTTGAAAAAAGCTGCTTGGTAGCCATCGACAGTGGCATCGATGTTACCCGACATTTCTGCATCGACTCCATGTGACAATGTAACTTCAAACAACTAAAGAATTTGACGGAGTCATTGCTATTCAGTATAACTAAATCCTTCTATGCTATGGAATAACCACAGAATTAGATTGTTTAACTGTATCACTTTCCTAGAAGTGCAAACTGAATCAAAATAATGGCACATACAGGAACTTAATAAGCGGGCAAAAAGAAAATTTTAATACCTTGCAAAGATAGGAAAAATAGTCGTGCGTCGCGTGCGGCTTGCTGTAGATTCCTTCAAAATGCTCCGATCGCCGCGATTCCTTCAGATTCGAAGAATTCAGATAATTGCGCAAAATTTTTCTCGATCATGTTGGGTCCTCTGATCATTATTAAAAAAGTTAGCAGGCGGACGAAAAAACGTTCACAAACGTTCATTAACGTTGCATGTTCCAATATTTCCTTTCTAGTCAAACAGAAGAAGAGACGACATGTCTAATTCTGTGGGAATAACCTATCACTTAGCTGTCAGATGGCGCGTGAAGGAGCTGGCAGAGTTACACTGATTAGGACAATTTATTGTAGAATTCGGCAACTCACTTCACGCTTCGATACCTTTCAGGATGAGGCAATCAGATGTGCTCCACCTAGCTTCTGTTGTACCTTTGATAGTTAACTGCTTATTGTTGCAATTTACTGCACGCATGGATGAGTTCCTGAAGTTCTAAAGCATCATTTTGGGAAGGAGGCTTAATTGTTGACATTACCCGAATGTCGATATTAGCCGATTTTACCCTATGTATAATTAAGTTGCAACGAGTCGTACGACTAATTTGTCTGCATAAGTAGTGTCTTCAGTAATACATAAGTTTAAACTCTATACATTCATGTTTCCTATATTATAGTCAGGGCTGGAAGCGGGTACGGGCTGTCTTGGGCCTGAAATATCTAGCACCAAGGCCGATATTTATTAAATCTGAAATTAGTGATATTTTCCTTAATTGATCATTTAAGTTCTCTGATTCGATTCATTCATGTGATGGCTTATCAAAATGATTCTTAAGCAATAAGGTGAAATAAATTCCGGTATGCGACGAAATGAGTCAGAAATAAATGAGCCAGGGTCGTCAACTACCTGATAGCGCGGCGTCAAATGAAGGGACTCCTTAGTCCACTCAATCATCTTAAGAAATTATGGACTGTCACGTGGACTATGTGAACTTTTGACTTAATGACTTCATGTTTTTCAAATACATGCCTTCAGTGTTTTCGCTGCCTTAATAAACCCAGAAATAACTTGCAAGAATAAGTAGCTGTCGATGCATTAAATGAGTTCCAAATCAAATGTGATTGACAAGCGATACACAATATTTAGAGCAAGTGAAAATTGACTATGTGGTGAATGCCTAAAAATTCACCTTGCTACTCAACGGCAATCAATTTGCTTACAGATGGTGCATAGGCCTTACAGCACGCAATCATGTAATCAAAAATCAGCATTTTGGAATGATTAAGGAGATTGCACTCAACTAACGCAATCGATTAAGAATTATGTTTTCATTAAGGATGGTAAAGTGCGCAAAACGATAAACTTTGTCACCCGGTCCCTGATGCGAAATTTATCGGGCGGGACGGGCCCGGGCCTGAATTTTTGGAGTCAATCCGGCCCGGGACCCAGTTTAGTGCATACAGGCCCGGGCCCGGTCCGGTCTGAAAAGAGCGGCCCGCTCCAGCTCTGATATAGCAAAGCATATCATATCAAGCTGTCAAATATATATTGTTTACCACTCAGGAAAGGCCGTGATCGCTCAACAGGTCATTCGAGACCGTTTGGTTGACAACTCTGAATCCGGAAATTTCCAACTCATCAGCGTTATGCGACAACAGAAATAAATGTGTGAGAATACAAAAAGAACAATCCAGATAACAGTGCATTGCTTTATAGCTTCTGAGAGAAAAGGAACAGACATTGGAGATAATGAGCAAAAAGAATAAGCTCATCGAGCTGATTGCTCATCTAGACCTCAAGTTGAAACATAAAAGTAAGGACGAAATATTAACAATGAGAAATCAATTCAAGCGTTCACGTTGAAAAGCTCTTGAGAGATCGGATGTCTGTTTCTACTTTGTATTACAATAATTATGTGGTTTCTCTCGTTTTCAATGTAAAGTCAACAATATGGAAACTTTTGGTTGATGTTACGCTGTATATCTTCATCTTCCACGATGTCACTTCATAGCAGGATACTAGTATTGATTCTAATTAACGAAGTTTTCGGGAAATATGTAACATAGCTTTTAAAGTGCCATAATTCAAAATGATGACAAATGTTGCCTGATTCTAAATCATTATTCAAACTGAGAGCATAATTATTCAAATGTTTATCAAAATAATGAGCCGATTACTCAACAACAAGATAAATTGGGATGTGTAGTCCTATGCAGGGAGAGTGAAGGGGGATTCGCCCTCTCTTCCTGTCGTATTTTTTGTTGTTGCCCTCGCAAAACGAAACATTTGCCATTTAGACTTTTAGTCTTTGTGCATTCTAATAGGTGCACCTATTAGTTACACCGACCACTAAAGGCGCGGGACGCCGAAGTGCCGTCTGACTGACTTTGACTTAACTTCAATAGAACTTTCGACCGTAAAACAGGGGAATTACTTTTTACTTTTCTCGACTATCTCCATTTTTGTACAACAAGTTGTAGATATGCATACTGTGGTAAAATCTTGAAATAAATCATATTTATTTGTCATAAATTGAACTCCTTAAGTTTTTGCCTGAAAATAGAAACATAATTTTTACTATATTTCAAAATTAAATCTTAGTAAATTACAATTTAAGATTTTTTGGTCATATCTGGTTACACAACAGGGTGGCCCAGATATAGCGTACTAGTTTGAAAAGCGTGTAGCTTCATGTAGAAGAAACATATTCTAATGGAATATGTGTCATTTTAAAGATGAAAACACCCCACTTGCTCTCCAAAAATGCATCTTGACTTATCTTAAATTCTTTTTTCTCTGTATCCCTCAAAAGATTTTTCCATTTTTTATAAAAGACAATTTTTTTTATACCAGACCTGTTTGAAAAGAGCAATACAAGTAACAATGTAGCAAACGCAAGAAGCAGCAATGATCCACTTAGATATTTCTGTTATATTGTCCATTAACTGCGCAATCAATTTACATTCAAATTTCAATGAATAATCGATCAAAAATCTCATTGCAAGATTGAGTGGCGAGTCAGTAACATTTCTGTTCAATGATGAGTGAAAGATTCACACCACAAGAACGCTTTCTAATCGCAGTCTGGCATGAGGTGCAAAGTTCCCCAATAATCGTAGAAATACATTTCCGATGAAGATTTGGCCGAAGCTCAAACGTTCTATCTTCTGCTACAATTATGTCCATTCATCAAAGGGCCTCCATACATGGAACGGTTCAAGATCTGCCGAAGTCAAGACGGCAGGTATCGAAACCAGAAAAGGTAAAGTTAGTAAAGGAGAACTTCGCCAGCCACCCAACAACATCAACAAGAAGAGAATCTCGTGAGCTCGATATTTCAGGGTCAACTGTGCAAAGGATTGTCTATCAAAACAATCAGTACTCTCATAAACTTAAACAACTGCATGACCTGACGTCGGTGGATCAGTAAACAATTTACGTAAGATTTGGCCAGGCTTGTGATTGTGCTTTTGCGCTATGTTATTAGGCTCTAAAATGCTTCAACTTCATCTCAACAGGCTTTAGATGCAGGCATTCAACTACTAGATGAAGTTCTGTGAATGACCAAGATCAGTGGCGAGATCAACAGACAAATCTGTTTTCTATTGGAGCTTCAACAGCCCAAATTTTAAAACAACGTAACCCTCTTATGGTAGGGAAATTTGTGATGTGATGACAATAGAATTTCACCTGTATTGACGTCTCGCAACAAGTCGTAGAGATGAAAATGACGGAGGACATATCGAATGATAGTCAACATGAATCATGTTGATTGATGGCATTATTGCTAAATAAATGATTTTTTCTTTCTAATGCTTTGTTTTTATCTTATATCCTTCACTTCTTTTGATGGAAAATTGTGGAAAATGATGCAATATCATGTAAAACAAGTCATATTAAATAAAATGGGACATCTTTGGCTTTCAAATGACATGTCATATAATGTAATAGGCAAACCATAACTCGAGTTAAATGGATTTGAAAATAGTAAGCTATATCTGGGCCACCTCAAGTATTTTCATAAGTGTATTTAAGTTTTTAGGTCATATTTTTTCTGGTTTTAGATCATACATTAATTGCCCTACTTATGACCTATCTTGAAAAGTTCCGGTTCTTTCCTTGAAGGTCCGAAAATGGCCACCTTTTGCAAGCATTTTGTGCGATAGCATTCAACCAAATGCCTCGCCTTTCAATGCAAGTTCAGCATTGCTCTAGGAATCATATCATGATAATCAATTATAACACAGATGACAAACAGACTATCGGAAACTCAAGTGTTATGTAAATGCCACATGCTGAAGCTTTAAGTATTAGTGACTCTTGTAAGTTATCTATTTTGTATCTTTTCCTTATCAGTTGCATTCTTGGGATATCTGCTAGTCGTTCTTATTCCAACTGCAGAATACCGTTTGACAGATACATTGGAAAAGTTTCCTTTGAAGGAAAATATTTCACATTTTATATACGTGTGTATTTTAGTTGTATTACTTAAACCAATCAATCTGATCAATCTCTGTATGTGCTCCTAAGTAACTGCCGGGGACACTCAAGCAGCTTGGCATCGCAAATATCAATCACTAAGGAGATTTATTGACAAAATTTTGTAGGATGTCAAAGGTTTAAAAAATCGGTCAAAACTGTTAATTTTCATCTTGATTTGAGCAACAGTTAGATAGCACTATTTATAGCATGCGATATTGAGCGAGTTAATCCAAATGGATACAATCATTATAAAGCTCACACACGAAAACAAAAGCGAAGTCTATCAAAAAAACGAAAAGGATTACGATAACAAAGACTCTTAATTATTATAAATGTCGGTAAACGAGATGGTGCATGCGAAGTGAAATGAATGGACATCAGCTCAGCTCAGGGAATGCGAGAAGTTGCATGCTACGTACAGTAGGCCTACATACTTGGAAGGGAATTATATTTCTGACAGTAGGCCTACTTCCTTCTGTGGGCTTTCCGCAGCACTACTAGCATCTACATGTACACATAGAATCCTAGCATGATATCTCAGTAATCCTGGTATCTGGTAATAATCCAAATATATACATAGAACTCATAGCCTCATTCCCTTTAGTGGCGGAGCACTCCGAGTTCTGAGAAGAAGAATAAGAATAAAGAAGAATAAATTATATATATTGTCCAAATAAAAATCAAAAGTAACATAGCACAAATAAGTCAATAAGGAATGGCACATGTGAGATCAGTGAGGTTATTCATAACTAAGAAGGCATTCGAGACGAGCGTTGACGCTGGTGTGAAGAAGATGCACAAGCTACCCCTGTTGTAATGAGGAGAAATACAAAGAATCTATTTCCACAACTATTATAGTCACTTCTTGGCAATAGGTTTTTACGCTTTCAATAACTTTGTCTACAATACTACTTCAATTTATTTTATATTAATTTCCTTTGATCACGAGAGGCTACTTTTGTGAAAGTGATAAATTTTTATTACCGGTGCAATAATCATGTTTACTTTATAGCTCATACATGCTTAATCAATTTCTGCTCAGTTTACTAACACTGGAAAATATTATGTAAGTAACTGAGAAGCATTATTTGTAAATTATTGATCAAAAAAAATTAAGGCGGCAATTTTTCAATGATGCTTTAGGCCCCTTTTCAATCATCGAAAACAATAAAATATTAAAGATATGAAAGCAAAAACGAAAATTTACAAAATATAAACAAAGGTGATAATGACAGCCAAGGGAACTCTAAAAACGAAAGCGAAAATTGATAGTCTAGGACGAGTACAGCACTTATCTAGTGTGAATGTGCCATGACAAATCTTAATGATTGATTTTGATTTATTTGAATGTTCGTACCACGCCTAGATTTCCACTCACAAGAAATGCCTCAAGCAGTAAAAAATTAATTTGAATTTCATGAACATTTATTTAATATTGCGCAAATATTACATAGAATGCTTGCTTGCATTGATATGGCAATCCTATCATTTTCAGACAGGAAAATATATCCGAGTTTTGTCTGAAAGCGTTCACAATTTTTTTCTCATAAAGGCTGATTGTAAATAATTATAGAAGTAACAAAATTAATAGCAAATTATATATTGACACTAAGCCTATCGTGCACTCTCAACAGATGCTAACTTTGGACAAAAAATTACCGAATGCGAACTTAGCTCCAAAAAGTCAGATGATGAAATTTGAATTGGAATGAACAAATTCGGTTTATCGATTATGCATAAAGATATGGCAATAAAGTGCACTGCCAAGCAAAGACCGCATATGTAAGACACTCTTCTCATGGCTAGCATTGAAACAAAATATTCAGGATCAGTGGCGTAGTCAAGGGGGGACAAGGGAGACATATCCCCACCGAAATGAAATCTGAGGGGGAAATCTTTGTGTTTTATACGGAGGCATATTGGCATCATCCTATGTCGAATTATTAATCTATTAATGTGAGAATCTGAAATCCTACAGTAGCGCGCTTGGTTAATTTTCACATGTCCCCTGTTGCGCAACGATCGCGAGAGATGTTCATTTCTGTGAGTATGATAGTCAGTCAGGCCCTGATACTAGCTGTACTGTCCAAACTTATTTCGTTTGTTCAAGATTTTCATGACCATGCCTGTAGGTACTGCAACAGCAGAGTGATCATTCATTCAGTCAACTGAGACTATTAAAGACTCATTTGCGTTCTGTGATGCTGTCTGATCGACGGAATGGACTGGCTCTCATGGCCATTCATAAAGATTGCAAACTCAATTATGATGACATAAATCAACGCTATGCAATGCATCATGACACTCGTTTGCGGCTCAAATAAAGAAAGACTTTACAACAACTAGGTATATTTTCCGATATCATATCATGTACATTTTATTTAGCTTTTGCAATTTTTTAACTTTTTACCAAGGTATGCAAAATACGTATTGTAGCTGTACATGAGCATACTTGAAGGCATAATGTTTACAAAAAGATCTAAAGGCTACATCTGAAAATATTATACATAAACTTGTACATACTGTATGATTTTATGTTAATCGTGTATTATGGATGATCAATTAAAGACAAAATCAAATCATAATCAAATCAGATATGAATGAATATTAGGGCTTCTTCTGATTTACGAAATTATTAAGTATAGGCTTAAGCCACATTAATTAATTATGTTATTAATTAATTAATTAAGCCACATTTATTGTCCCCCCCGGAAATGAAATCCTGGCTACGCGACTGTTCATGATCAGACTAAATTATATGTAATACTAATATATACAGTGTGGGATCGCAAATGATGCTTTTAACTGTTTATGGACAATGCTCCATTCAATAGCAATTTTCCGAATAAAATTGAAGAGGTGCTCTATCCAAACAAATCGTCAGGCGTCTCAACGCATGTGGAACCCTGAATAGGGTGCAACATGTTGTCTCGTGCATTCATGATCAAGTCATCAGTGAAGGAAGTGGTGGACATCCTTTTATGTGTGAAATAGGAATCAGTACATACTTAAAGACGTGTATGCACAATCGACAAATACATTAGAGATAAATTGAGATAATTCAGTGAATATATTTACATTCAAAATGATGACAAAAATTATAATGACTACGGAAAAGAGGAAAAAATAATTAGCGTAAGTGACTAAGATGCATACAGCATCTCTTGGAATATCTAAATTAATGGCACGCCTCCAGCGAGAGGCGTGTCTTGAGACAACCGAGTCCATACAGTTGAGGTAAATACGCTTGTCGATCGATACCTCTATATTTTACCAAATTTCATTGTTTGTAGTCATAATAAATGAAGTGATGAGCTCGGTTGTGAACCAGATGGGGAAGCGGGTCCTTCAAGTCTGATTTTCATATGCATGTACATTGTACATGGCCCATCACAGCTCTAAGCAGATGAAGGAAGAGTAAAAAGCATCAAGAAAAGTGTCAAAGTTTGAGCATGTTAAGAGAAGCCAATGTAGAATTACGTTCAGTCAGTCATTCAATATGACGCACAAATTGGAACAACAAGATCTTTGCCTCTGACCTTTGCGAAAGACACAACGTAGGAACCATTCATTGATACTATCTTCAAGCTCACTTTCAGAGACATCTGTTGCAAATGAACAAATACAGGAAATGGTATTACTGACGTCGGCAGTTTTCTTAAGCAACTTTGAAATTTTTCTTTTAGCTTAATGTCAGTGATGACTGGAAAATCAACCAAATTTTTCACATTGTCTTTGCAGAATTTATTCACCTTGTTGAACTTTATATAATCTTCCAAATAAACAACCATTATAATAGGAGTAATTCTATCCATAAAGCTGAACTGCACTTGGTTGACTTTAGAGCAAAATACACACTGATCAGCTTTAGATATCGGACATGAAATTGGAGGCAACTTTGTTGGTTTTGGCGAAGAAAGAATTTTCCTGTAAAAGAAACAGCTTGATCCGATGGCCAGTTTTTCGACAGACATTGGATAACAGCGATTTTTATCTTTGTTAAATACAAAGCCGATACACGCATTGTCCTCTGCACAGTATAGAGAACACTTCAAATTAGACGACACATCGGGAATTAATGAAGACTGTGTACAAGACGCTCGACCAATCACACGAAATCGATTTTCAACAATCGAAGAGTAACTGATCGAGAAAATACAGATGAGAAAGAATGATGGAACCTGTAACTTGAACATTTTCGATCAATCGCTTTGAAGAAATGAGTGCGAATTCGTGATATCCCAACAGCGCTTGCAAGACTATATCGACTAATCTATAAACTTCATCTGTCATTTATTTGTGTGTCTTCAGTTTGATTTGTTTGAAAACGCTTCGAATTTGATTTCATCAGTGCTGACACGTCACTTTGTGAAGCGTGAAAGTTTGAGATGCACACGAATCTACTATTTGCACCTTTCGTTAATTTCAAGTCCAGCTTTAATTGAATAAGTAATAGATGAAATGTATGCTTTACCAATTTAATTTATATCTAATAATATAGGGTATCTCAAAACAGCAGTCGAATGATATTTTATATCAGTGTAGGAACCAGCCGCCCTCTTTGCCCGACATTCTCTTCAATATACGCGAAAGTTAGAAGAGTCTAACTTTGAACGCTTTCATCTGCGTTTGACTTTTCAAGGCAATGGATTTCTGTAAATGAAATCTCAAAATAATCATCTTGTAACGTTTAGAGTATGATGGACTTTCTTTATAAAAGCTTTTTCTTTATAAAAGAGAGTTATAGAAAAACTCAGATACATTTCACCAGCACATTTTCTAATATGGTTGCTGCGAGGGATGAACGAATATCTTTGACCACGAATTGGATGCCTGTGGACAGTAACTCTATGACGAAGAGTGTCACCTAATTCACCTATATAATCACACTTTACGGCTGGCACGGAAAGTGTATCGCACCGTAAAGGAGGACAAAGTCGGACGAACATCGACAGTGTTCGGAGTTTGAGATAGTTATTGAGGAAGAGAATGGTTACTCACAAGAAGAGATGGCCGTGAATTGGTGAAGTAAAGGAGGAGTAAGCCATGGATTGTCAAATATTCTTCATTCAGAACTTGGATCCAAAAAGTGATGTTGTAGTGGTGCCTACCTGCCAGAAGCTGCATGAAAGATACAAAGACTCGCTGACTATCAGTCAAACGGCAACTGAAACGCTAACGAAGGCGAAGATTTCCGAAAAGAATAAACATCACCTCGGTGACGAAACGTGGGTCCACAATTCGGCGCGAGTGAATCAAAACGGTCAATCAATGAATCATGGAGAGATCCAAACATCATTTTGAAAGAAATTCAAGAGACGGCCATGGAGAAAGAAAGCTTATGCTGTATTTATTTTGGGACTCTCGAGGCCAATGACAATTACCGAGAGCGAGGTCGGAGGATCACAGTGCGGATACTGTGAAATGTGTGCGTCCAGCGTCACACCAGACATTCGAAAATTTCGTTAATGCGCCAGAGGATTGGGTGTGGGCGTCAGTGTCATGCAACTGCACGATAATGCTCGTCGGCTTTCGGAGTGGGGAAAAAAGAAACTCTACAGTTTTCCGTTTTTGGAACATCCTCTTACAGCCCCACCTCTCGGACCTTCGATTTCCAATTTCCACGAGGTCGGAAGAAGAAGACAGAATGAAGGGGGTCGGTTCGAGAGAGATGAGTGGGTGAAGGGCGGTGCAGGGAGTGGCTAGCTTCACCGAAATCCTTCTTCTCTGAGGGCATTAAGCAGCTTGTGCGTCGGTGGAACAAGAGTTGTGAACGAAATGGTGACTATATTGAAAAATGATGATGTTATTTCTGTTGTAATTGTAAAATAAATGTAAATTGGAACAAAAGTGCAAATAATTTTTGACTTGCCCTCGTATAAGCGATCACAGACCTTATACAAGCGAGTTTGTAAATGAAATTGGTAGTATCACAACTGCTATATATTATGTTTGATAGAAAAGTTATTTACCATCCCGTAAGCATTAAAAGAAGTTGTGATCCCTACTTTCACATAAAAGCAACACCCACATTTTGGTTGGCCGCATTTTGTGACACCTTTTATGATCATTCTCTTACTCCTACATAAGATTGATAAAAGAGATTTCGTTAGTCTCAAAGAGCTTTGGAATTTACAGTTTTTAAATTTATCCAATGACTTCAAAGTGTTCGCTAAAGGAAAAATAATTTCAAGGTAGATTTTAGGATTATTGGGATTGAAAGTATGTGCAAACGGGATAACATTACTCTTCGCCCCAGGGGCTCATTTTACTCCTTGTTCTGGTCTAGCAATCTCATTAACAACAAGCTTTGACAGAAACTTTAAGATAATCAATTTTTCTTTTAACTCGCGATAACGTGTAACTTTATTTTGATTTCCGGACATACAGTGTATCTTTCAATTCTATATGCTAGAACAAATGGCATGTTTCTCATAATGTGCCCTGGGTGATAAGATGCAAACGGAATGTAATTAAAACTATCAGTAGGCTTAATATAAATATCCGTTTCTATTGTTTGCTTATGAATAATTCTATACACCAAAACATCTGAAAAGTTCAATTCCTGGTAATTCTGTTGTAAAATGAATTTCATTGAAGGGTGGAGATTATTTGGTAGCTGTTTAAATATATTCAAGTCACCGTATTCCTGTTTCCATATCAGCCAGCAGCCATCCAAGTACCGGGTCCAAGATCTGATAAACTCCTTTGATCCAATGTTAAGATAAAGTTCTTTTATTCTTACATGCGTTACGTTTTCTAAAAATATTCACTTAATTTGCAGTAGCCATTGTGGAAGAATGCCTTATCAGCTAATGTTGACAGATATCGCTTGCCGCCCATTTCCTTTATCATTCACTTTTTCGTAGGGCCTTTAATGCGTCGACACAATGTCCACACACAGCAAAAATCGAAGTCACCATGCCTTTTCCATAAAAATCCACCTAACGTTGCAGCAAGCTCGAGTGAGTCTATTTTCCCCAGCGTGCAAGTCAAATGACTCTTAGCGAGCTGCATGACCGAATTCTGATCGTTGAGTTGCACTATGAAATTGGGCGAAGCATTGCTGCCACTTTAAGACGATTCTCGACGATTAAAGACTTAAAAACAAAGTCCGAGGCCCCATCGATACCCACAGTGAGTGCATTACTCGAGACGTTTCAGCCAACAGGCAGTGTCGCCGATTTGCCAAAATCAGAGAGACCTCGTATGAGTGACGAACACATCGAACATGTTGCCGAACTTGTGGCTACCTCGTCTGGAAGTGCAAGCATTGTCAAGTCAGCAAAGACGTTGGCATTAGTCAAACAAGTACTCGAAAGATTTTTGAAATGCCATCTACGGATGTATCCATACCGAATTCATTTTGTGCAGCAGTTGACTTCTTTGGACTGTACAAAGAGATTGAACTTTTGCTCATCAATGTTACGGCAGTTCTCTGAAAACGACCAATTTCATCATAACATCTTATGGACTGATGAAGCTCATTTTCATCTCTCCGGTGCGGTTGACTTGTGGAACACACGAACATGGTCAACCAGCAATCCATATGAGATTCAAGAACAGCCACTTCATTCTGTGAAATTAACTGTTTGGGCTAGATTTACCCACAACGTCTTGCTTCCTCCTTACTTCTTTGGAGATGATGTGGGCAAAACAGTTACGGTTGCGCCGCGCGATACCAACAAGTGATCACCGATCATGTGAAATCTCATTTGACTCATAAAAGAATGTTGAAGAAGACATGGATGCAACAGGATAGGGCACCAGCTCACATATCCAACGCCACTTCACACACTGACTCTCGAGCCCTAGCGAATAACCTCCAAGGGATTTTCCACGGAGTGGCCCCCACGAAGCCTTCAATTAAATCCGTGTGACTTTTGGCTGTGGGGCTACTGGAAAGCCAATGTGTACATTCCTTCTTCGCTTTCTTTGGAGAAACTCAAACAACGGATGCCGGCGACTATGAATGGCATTTCCATTGAGATGCTTCAAGCTACTTGTGAGTCAGGCCCTATGAGATTTCAGTACTGTTTTGAAAAGCATGGTTATCACATTAACCCAAACTATAACTGATTTGTATGAAACCTCGTTTCTTTTCTGTTGTTACACACATTGTTGGTATGGTTACACACATTTCTTTTAACATTGTGCTGGTATGGTATTAGTATGTAAAGCATACCACATTTGAAATAACATACGAAAAGCATACAAATAAGAGAATACAGAAATATAACAAAAAAATATTTTGGTATGCATCCTTCGTATGTGATTGGTATTGAGGGATTTACAATGTACATCACAAGTTGCGAAGCAGCAATTTTCTGAATATTATTTTGGCTGCGTTTCTATGAAGTGAAGCGCATCTTTGTAGTAACTATATAAATCAACAACCAGTGGCTTGAGTACTTCGTCCGGAAGGGCACTGAGGTGACTAGTAAGTGTAAAAGCGGGTATTGATTATTGGCCCATTTTAGTCCACCTCATGAAATTTCGGCAAAATAGCAATATCATCCAACAACTATGTAATAACAACAAAATTGCGACTATTGCCACATTTTGAGTTTCACGTGGAATAATTACGTTTTGGGAAAACCACTTCAATATCATCAGTTCTTCTCTGCACTTGGCTTTTTTGGAAATTCTCAAACCTTTCATGGCGAAATGAAAAATTCTAACCGTGTGAAACAAAAGTCTTATCTTGAATCAAAATATATGACGGAGCAGGCTCCTGATATTCAGATATCTAATAGTGCGAGACATCTTTTCGTTTTCCTGTTTCAGCTTTTCTATTTTTCCTGTTTTCGTTTCAGTTTTACTTATTTTAGTTATGATTCTTCTGTTATGATTCTTCGCAAAAAATATAAATGATTAATAAGTTGTATGCATAGCCTAGCACAAAATTGCGACGGCTTGTGTCTCGGCGACTGCACTTGTTCTCATTTCCTGAGTATAAAATCATCTTTATAAAACAATAACTTCAATTGAAATTCAACAGGGCCGATCCTATTCTTGGTGGAGGTCGTATGCGGGGCGACACAATTGATAATTTCATTAAAGGTAGCTGTCCTCACTGGAATTGCATTAAAAACTGAATATTATTTTAAGAAGAATGTTGTAGAAAATTCGTGTGAATTATGCAAAGTGAAGTGTACAAATTCTTGTTTTCTTGCTTTTGTGATTATTTTTCTCTGTTGTTGATGCTTCCACCATTGTTTCGTATGGATGAAATTAAGCTGTAAAAACATCATTTGTATCCGTTTGTGTATTCAGTCACCACAGAGTGAGACAAGTTGTTCTTCACACTGATCATATACGAGAAATTAATTACTTTTGCAGTCAAACGTTCTTTTTCACAAAGTTCCATCATGAACTTCTTGTGAGAAGACTTTGTTTCTTTTGTTCTAATCAGCTATGAAAAAATGCTCGACATGTAGCTGCACAGAAATAAAAAAAACAAAATCAATATCATACATCAAACGCTTTCGATGAATGGTTAATTGTTCCTATTGTTGAACAACTTCAGAGGTGATCATAAAAACCGGACCACTTAAATCATGCCGAAATTCAACGGATTTTCATGCATTCCAATCATGTCGCACATCAATGAGTTATACGTCATTCGAGAGCTTGTATTCTCAGCTTTCTCGTGAGTTATGATAGCTTTATATTCGTTATTGTGTTCGCTGGACAGTGCTCAAAATTTAAAGATCGCTCAATTTGCAAATCGCATGTTTTCAAGGAGAATAAATGTAAGTGTGATAATGAATCTGGCACGAATCGAATGAGCATTTTCTGAGCTTCCTGTTGATATATTGCTCATCGAAATCGGAGGCCCAGGAAAGAAATAATGATATCTATTGTAAACCTGTCGTGACTCTTATTACTGAAAGTATCACATTCTCACTTTTTCAAGAATTCTGAAAATACTAAACACTAGCATTTTCATAAAAAAGTGAGAATGTGATATTCTCACGATTTTGTGATAACGTTCCGTTATCATTATTCTTTTCATAGCACACCGATTTCTATCAGCAATATATTAAAAGAAAGCTCAGGAAATTCACGCTTGGGTCGTACCTGATTCATTATTATACACGCATGTTATCTCATTGAAAACTTGCGACTTACAAATTGAGCGATTTGTATATTTTGACCACTGTCCAGCAAACACAATAGCGGATGTGAGTCTATCATAGCTCATTTGAAGCCTGAGAAAGCAAACTCTCGAGTTTGGTACGTTGGTATATTATATATGGTACGTTGCTGTGCGATATGATTGGAAGGCATGAGAATCAATTGAATTTCGAGATAATTTAAGTGCTTCTTTTTTTATGATCACCTCTTTGTCACAACATGCACATTACTCACCCAACTTTTAGGTCTGAACGCAATTTTTTTTTACTTTAAATGAGCGAATATGCCTTGACTCGACATAATTTTAATAAGAAGTTTTAGGAAAGCCAAGTACTGTGATGGTAAGTAAAAATAAAGGCTATTATCAGCTATGTTTTACTTTAGTAACTACAACCTACTTAGCAAAACTAGCATAAACATGCTAAAAACGCTTGCCATGATTGATGTTTGATTCACCATGTAAAAAGCAGCGTTCTGCGTTATTTACATGTAGATGTCCGAAGACTTGAGTTACGATGCAACCATCCTTCCGTTTATACGAAATATTTAGTTTGATACAAACTATTTAAACCTATGCCAGTATACCTGCAATACAATATTTTGCTTCAGATATTTACATGTACCTTCTGACTTGGATATATCGGACATGTCGCATTTTTATCTTATAGTACATGTATATCTCATCTGCATAATTTCAGGTTGCAAGATTACTTTTATGCTCTGAATACAGGCCTTGTGATTAATGCATGCAGAAATATGGAACTTCATTTATATCAGCTGATGTCATACAAATACATTAAATGAAGATGTAAAGGACAATCTTGTGTTTGCCATTCTGATAAATCCCTCTTTAAACGTAATAGAAAAATCTGTCATCGTTCGGTGCAATAAATCCCCATTCTTTACTTTTCACAATCAGCATGCCAAATTCTGGAACAATAATGGAAAGAAATATGGCAGTAAATGTATGTGACACGAAACAAGCAATTTAGCTGTTTTCAATTTTCTTCAAAATCAGGAAGTGCATTGTCATATTAAGATTATCTCATGAAATTTTATCATGTGGTGGAGTCTCTTTTGAATTGTTTCCAGGTAAATTGCTTGAGAGAAATCTACCTTAAGCATCTTTTGAATTTTACCATAATCATTTTGATTTCAGCGTCCTACACACAACTTAGATTTTATGTCTCGCGATGTAGTTCACATGAATGTTCGTTGAGCTTTACCAAATGATCATCAATGTCACATCCTGCAACTGTCAGATATGAGTAATATTCTTCTTATTATCTGTCTACCGACAATGAGAAATCTATTTTAATGTCTTTGCGACTACATTGCAAGAATTCCATCGGTAAACTATTCTGAAAATTTAGATAAAATGCACTTTAGATTGTTCGCTTGACGAAGCACATGTACTACAGTACAGTGTATCGAATTTACAGAATTCGATTCAATCATTTTCGAAGTACAGCAGATTTGTGGCTAATGAAAACTGCAACCGGTGAGAGAACTAAGTGCTAAGAAATATTTTTTCACATTTTCTTAACAGATGTGTTGAGACAAATTATTTTAAATTGTCGCGTGAAGTCTTGCTGCATGCATTTCGATTTTAGTGACATATTTCTTTTACATGCACAATATCTCGCGCAGCTGAGATGACATATTCAAAGGTAAAATCTTGATGCTGAGGGAATTTTTATGAAGTAGTATTTTCAGGAATTGTTTTAGAAAGCATATTAAAGCCGTAGTTAATTAACCATTTGCACGGTTGAATCCGGGTACCCGGGTCCGTCCGGGTCCTACGAGTCCGGGTTTGTCCGAGTCTTCCGCGTACAGCGCTCCGCACTGGAATTTTTCAATTCTATCACTTTCGCGTATCTCTAATATCACATGACAGCTGTCACTTGTTAAATTATTGATGACGTATACCTATGTAGGCCACCTGTAAATGTGCTATAGGAATAGCCGGCTAGGCCTATAGGTTAACTCACGTGTATAGGCATATAGGCTACGTCGTTCGAATAGACCTACATGTTGCTATATAGCCTACCGAGGCCCTACATGGTTACCAAGTGGCAAGAGTTGAATATGATATTAGACAATCATTTCCATAATGATTTTGTAAATCGTTTACTCTAGGCCTAGTCAATAATTGATAACCTGCATGCTGCAGAGTTTTAGCCAAAACAAGTAGCTACGCAGCCCTACGGAATGCATAGCTACATTTTTTAGGCCTTTGGCCTATAGTTTAACTACCGATGCACCAGGGTTTATCGCTTATAGCTTTGTATTAAAATCACTAACCTAATGCCTAGGCTACCACAATTGGTCGGCCCTAAAACTTGTAGGCCCATTAGGGTATTGAATCTTGTGAATAGGTTATTATGCTAGCCTAAATGCAGCTTATTAAATGTAGGTCTATTATTGCTACCGGTTAAAATACTGGTCTCGTCTTCAATGTTAGACATAGTGCTATTAAATTCTTGGGGAATTATCTTAATAATCATTCAGATTGGTTCCTTTTATGTACTGTACATGCACATGTATATAGACTCGAATGATAGGACACGGGGTTCAACATTTTTGGATGGCTTGATTAGCCTGATGATTTTATGATTTATGAAATGTCGTTATTTGAAGGATATATTGAGCTGTGATGTAATAGCCTACCTGAATGTAGGCTACCTGCATATGTATAGCAAATGGAATAACCAGTGGCCTATCATAAATGTCTCCATGTCCCCAAGTTTGAAATGTGGAATAAGTGCCGCATGTCATGTTTTGTCACGTAATTAAAGTATTTTGCTGAGTTGCATTGAAGACACAGTGCATGTCCGATCCGAAGTTCATTGTCGCAATCTGAATCCAATCTGAGTCCGAAATGATCGATCCGAATCCAATTCGATCTGACTTCGGATCGGATTCGCACACCTCGAGAGCTAGTGTAGCGTAAGGTGGGTACATCTCGAGGGCAAGAAGATCAACTTTCCATTGAACGTAATACAAATTCAAGTCTGAATTCTGGCGAACCTGAAGATGGACGCCACAATAAACATATACGTGTACAGTCAATAAATCTAGATCGTGAGGAGTGGAACGGTGTGAATAATATTTCCTTTTGACGAATTGATCACGAAGGAAAAATGAGTTAAATATGCGCATTTTTCATTTGACAGGCCTGCCTGCCTGCAATCTGACCGCTGAGGTTTGTGGGTTCGTTGAAACGAGTCGCTTCTGCAATGCGCGCTTGGTCAATCAAACAAGCCAAAAAGAGGAGAATATCTATGTCAATCTCTATCGCTTTCTACGATTGCATACAATGGCTGGGATATGATGATGTCCGCTCTGGACTAACACACACACAAAATGAATGTATATGTGTCAGCTACAAAGCAAAGCAAAGTGAAGAATATTCAAAATAGTTGTCAGCAAAATGGTGTCTAGGAATTCTATAAGCCACAGACTACAGTCGCTGATGACTGCATTGGGAACTATGCTAATGACTAACCAAGGCCATCGGGGAATTTGTGGCTCTGATTTTTTGCAAAAATAGCCCGGAATTTAGTCTAGAACATGACCGGGGACAAACAGAGAGATGCTGACTAATGATGAGAATAGTAAACAGATCCTATTTATAAGAGAAAATATCAAAGTACTCAAAATCATCTGTTCTTTTGCATTCAAAAAATTACCGAAATATACATAAAAACAGCTTTAGTAAATTCAAGCTCCAAAAATAGATTGTTGATTATGAACAAAACGGAATAAGAAATATTTTAACTATTTAAAAAATAGGACATTTTACCACAGCTCCACTGACAGTCAAAAATAACTTCACGCGTTCACACTGAAAGATTAAGACACACACAAGCGGGCCTGTGAGCCCGCTGACTTCCTTTAAAGTTGTCAATATCAGTCGGACACTGCCTTGGAAATACGGATTACGATCCGGATCCCCAATCTGGATGTATCGTAAAATGGCGAGGTACTGGTAGATGTGGTCGCTCATAGTGAGAGCTGACGTTTTCCCATGCTTTCTTCTCGTCATAAGTCGGTAAATGATGCCAGGTAGTATGCATCCATCGATTTTTTCGTGTATTTGGCGTAAGAATACGCATGTGTTTCAGTTTAGATAATCCGTCACCTTTCGTAAAATGTGGACGAGATTGAGAGACGTAGCTAGCACGTCCCCTGAAAGAAAAAATGTGAATTTTCAGTTTTTGTAATACTGGGTGTAATGAGGCAGCATATTTTACAACAGGGTGACAGTATCAGAAAATTATTTGGCTTAAATGGCATATCTCAGATAAAACTAAGCTTCATTTAAGATGGCAAATTTCTGTGGAGAGGCTGAGCACGTCCTGTCCTGCAGCGAAGTGGCCATACGCGGGGATATGGTAAACGTGGACCAGACATTCCACCCGTATGGATGCAAGAAGCTGAACTAAGACTATAATCAAAACAACATCTTCCTGACTCACATATGACACTTGTCCTTTTCTCCAACTTCTGTGCTTGTTTTACGAATATATATGTATATATATATGCATATATAATATGGCAAAGGCACTCCACTTTTGAAAAAAGATAATGTGCCGCACAAAAGTTAGTAACCGAGCACAGATCAAATGAAAATCTCAAATGCCAAATATCGTCATTGTAGAAAAAGTAGAATGCAAAATAAAATACGATCGAAATGAAATAAAAATAATTAACAAATAGAATACAAAAATACGAATGTTATGTAAAACAAGTAGCCAATCTGATGGTCCGCTTGGAATCGTTTATTAAGCTATAGTCAAGCAAATGTTTCTTTACATTTAGATGACAATAAGTCATTCCGTCGATTAGTTGCATTAGTACTCATTTTATTTAAATGTGTCCTGATTCTTGCATCACATGATGTTGCTACTCGAACTATATAAGTTTGCGTGTATTTAACAGAAATGTACATCATGCTTTCAATAGAAGTGATTGCTAGAGTTAAGATCCATGATAATCTAAGTCTACAAAGTCTGCTAATATTTTAGGCAGATCACTGTTAAAACAGTCAACAAAAGCAAGAAAATTATTTTTGCAACAGCAAGCTGCATAATTTAGATGGAAAAATGATAATAAACAAGCTGAACATTGGCCTAATGCTATCTTCATTCCTTTTCATTCCTAATGCAAGCTTATGCTTCGCCAAGCAAAGGCTACGAAAAGGAAGCTCGGACAGAAAAACAAATGGGTGGATGGGCCTCTTTAACCTTGTACGGCAGTAGTCCACAACTAATAGCAGTAGTTAGGCGTCAGGAAGAGCATGCGGCCTGTGAAAACTTCCACCACAACTTTTAATGGAAATGT
This sequence comes from Prostheceraeus crozeri, assembly GCA_907163375.1. Classification (NCBI taxonomy): domain Eukaryota; kingdom Metazoa; phylum Platyhelminthes; order Polycladida; family Euryleptidae; genus Prostheceraeus; species Prostheceraeus crozeri. The sequence goes on along the minus strand of CAJQUW010004739.1, from coordinate 190,538 downwards.
CGTGTTATAATATTGCTTATAGGGCCACCGCGTGGGGGGGGGCAACCGCCCAGCCGCGAAGTTGGGTTGTAGCGAGAAGTGAGCGAATTCCTGGAGAAAAACGATTTTTTGTTACGCATGGATACTCTAGATGACTGCAACAGCCTTCTGTTCCCATTCCTTTATGCAATTTATCGCCTCAGGAACGCAGTACAAATTTGATATTCTTCTGCAATTTGGCGTGTCAGGAAGAGGCGTGTCACACTCCATGTTGAATCATTAGCATTCACTACCCGTCGTAGAATTCACTGAAGTTGATCTGGATGTAACGTTGAATTCCAATAGATTTCATTTGTTGAGCTTTGATTTAAGCAGACAAATTCTTTCCTGAATCAAAGCTTTTTGTCTTTGGTACACGCTGAGCTGCACATACTCGTACATAGGTCGAGGACCTGCGGATAAGGCTCGCGGAGACCCAATGCTGAACCCGATGTTGAAATGAGTCGCTTTGTTCGAATTGGGATGAAATTCGCATCTACGTCCAGCTCTGATGTACGTGCAGCCTCAAACATGCTTCGGGTTGTTCAGTTCAAAATGCTCAATATTCTTATTTCATCTGACAGTTTCATGCATTGATCTAACAATAGCTCACTTTATCAAAAATCTTTTAAAACTATTAACTGGGTGTCAGCTTCCAATGTAAATCGACAATTACGTAGCCGGCTTGAAATCTTAAAGCAATCAGCGTTTTATCAATAAAGATTTTTCATTACCGTTTAAAAGCTTCCATTACTTTGAAAATCAATTCCTTCTTTTCCTCTTCTGCAGGAGATATTTTTTTATTTCCAGATAGTGTATGGAAGAACTTGAGAAGAACCTCTCGCTCTGAAAATAAAGCACATTCACTTATTTTTGTATTAAATGTCAGGGTGGATAGTAATTTATCACATCACAGCTAACATGCAACATGATCGGAGTTAAATTACTTGAAAAAAATTGAATAAAATTGCCATGTGGTGGTGAGGTTTTGATCCTGCCAATTGACAAAGTCGCATAAGTGACTCGTAGTTCAGTTGATAGAGCACAGGTCTCGTTAATTTTGATCGTAGGTTCGAATCCTACCAGCCGCACATCTTTTGCATGGGAATTTGATCTATCGTTTATTTAATTTCATTGTTTTTAAATGCAAAAACATTTTAAAAAAATGAAAAAGGTCATGAGCTAAAATTGACTCAGACGGCGTTTCGATGGGTTGTAAGTTATTGGCGCTTCCAGTGTTAATGTCAATTACTTCAAAAATGAGTCAGTCTATCATTCTTTGGCAGAAGTTTATGTCTCATCATTGTCATCAAGTTACAGTACTAGCTCAGGGTTTTAACCTTTCAGAGACAATAATTTGACTGAACAAATCAGAAGGATAATATTGTGTTTTTTAAAACCAGGCAGACTTCTTTAGAATGCTGCTTGAACACATTGTAGAGAATATTCCTCAGAAATGTACATACCTTAGATATCCATGTACAAAAACCGTATGGATCTCAGAAGCCGTAAAAAGCGAAGAATGTTCATGGTTTCATGTCAGACTCATCTTCGCATTATTTAAATTTTAAGCGCAGCATCTTAATTCCCGGCACGATAAGTAGCTTTTTGTGAGGCGAATGTTCTCTCCTGTCTCGGCTAACCGGAAATATTGTCAAACACAAGGATGATTTTAAAGAGAGACAACTTCAAAATTAGATTACTAACATTTCAATCTTTTTAATTGAGTACAGCAAAAATAAAGTTTGCAGCAAATGATTAAATTTAAAAACACGTCACGGTAAAACATTCGAAGGATCCAGGGGACGGAAGATACCAAAGTTAAACATCTACCCTAATGGAGAATCGTGCAAATAATTAGGTAACTCAAAGTCAAGAGCGAATGAATATAAATTAATACTAATAACATAGAGCAGCCTACCCCAGTAGAGATTAGGAAGCGAAATACATATAAAGGCTAGCCGACCCAACTTAAGACGAGAAGGGAATGAATAAAAACTTATGATCAATTATATTTTACAATTTAAGAACTAAAATGAGAGTTCGTCATAGACATGACGAGAAGCTACCTAGAAATTACAAATGGTAAAAATCAAGAAACCCAAGGAACCAAAATAAGATTGCTATGTATGGAGTCATCAGGGAAGAACCATGTGGCTGCAATTTGTTTGGAAAAAATTTTAAAAATGTACTATTTCATATCGGGGTCTCGGCTTGCACATTAATTTATTGTTGGTAGACCGTTTTTTTTTTCAGCCGGTTGTCTATGCACATACATTCTATCAATGGTCAGTGTTCGAATTTTGAGGCCGAGCTCTGAAAACAAGTTTCGAATTATCTTATTGATTTTGGATATCTTTAGTTCGGATGAAGATTACTATGCATCTGAGTTACTGATTCTTTGCATCAGGGTATACTAATAAGACAGAAAATGCGCTTACTCGCATTTTGTGTTTAGTACAGCTATAGCTTCAAAGTACCCCCATTCCATGCGTTTGCAAAAAATGATCGCTTATCGGATAAACATACAGATTCATGAATTCACTTGCACAAATCAGCATCCGTTTATGTCTATAGATATGTATGCGCATGTCTGAACTGACCGAGAAATAGTAATTGTTTTAGCAAAAAATATTTCAGAAATTACAGTTGGTATTAATGAGATCACTCTGGAAGCTACATGAACATTAGGACAGGAGCAAACTTGTAGCGCATGATTTTTCCCCAATTCAATTGGTTGTCAGGAAGCTCGTCCGAAATTTCTTTAGAGTAATTTCCTGAGGCTCATGCCTGTGATTATATTTTGAAAAGTCAAGTGACATCAACTGAAAATTCGAGTAGATTTCACCGACAAGATTTTTCTAGATTTTTGACATGTCAATAATTGACTTCTTCTATGCAGAATGAAATCGGTCTTGAAAGTATTTGCAATTTATGGCAAGTAAATTTTTTGGCTCATTCTCGTTTTATTAGCTCACACAAGCAACATTTCGACGGAATTAAGATTTTACTAGACAGGGACATCAGGGGCTTATTGATTTTATTACTTCCAAAGTTATTTGTGCCGTGAGAACAAGTAGTCTGAAATGCTAGTACGAAGCTAATATATTTAACAAGTTCCAGACGCAAGCACAGCATGCATTGTTCAGCATATGCTGTCAGAACAAACGTCAAATGCCATTCAAACGCAAAAACAAAAATAATTAACTCGCTTTATCAGGAATGATGGCATTAGTTGACTCAGTACTATCCAATCGTCCTAGTCCTCGTGAACTCGATAACCGAAAACAAATATGGTTGGCTTCCTTGACGCAGTTCTGAATAGGAATGAAACTTGAGCCAATTAAAAAAAATCTATGTCTGAAAGAATTCCTGCTTTGAAATTGTAGTCAACAAAACCATTGAATTGCTCTGTAAATAAACTTATAATGTTTTCATATTCATTAAAATGCTGACTCTTTGAATCTTGAATTTCTCAAAGTACCTCAATACAAAATAATTGACAGCTAGTCGCTCACCAATTTTTTGTCTACGATTTTGCACGAAGAAGTAGCCTACTACGACGAATAAATAATGGAGTTTGTGCTTCACTCACAACTTTTTAAATGAATAACATTTACATGTACGTGTACACACATGATAAGGCAAGTCATGAGTGCGAAGCATACATTAGCCTAAGTCTGTTCATTTGGTGAAGTCATTGACAACTTCTAATCTAATAGTCGTCAGCATACAGTATAGTATCAGTATAGTCGTCAGCTAGTATCAGTATACATACTTTTCTTATAGGTGTGAAATAAACCTGAGGGTTATATAATTACACTTCAACCGGCCACAAATTGCAATAGTTTCAAGAGTGGGTTCATCTAGTAGAGAAAGAATCCCTTGTCAAAATATCAAAAATCTAGGAAATCAATTATGGAAACACCCTGAACCTTCCGCTTGAAGTCAAGAGTCCTTTCGAAATATAAAAGCACGTTTACTCCAATGAGATCGCAGATAAAAATGACAACAGCCAATCAAAATGAAGCGTTGCAGCTTTGTCTCAGTTAATGCATTTACCTTCCACATGGCTCTCACCAATGCCAGCATTGTTTCTGTTATGTGGTTTCCAAGTGGCTAGATTTCTCAGTCACCAGTTCAAAAACAGTTGCAGCTATCTGCAGATGAAAACTGATGCAGATTTCTGCAAGCTAAGTTGCAAGTGTGCGAGTTTTGCCATCAATAAACGATAATTTTTTGCAGCTACCTTCTTGTAAAAACTCGTAGGTGATCAAGCCGATAGATCGAAAACGCGCTTACGCACCCTCTCCTTGTAGATAACTTTCTGAAGTACATGTATGGTGTAATAGATAAAGATTTATATAAGTTAAGACACAAATTTTCATGATTAGCGTTCTGAAGCAATGACAAAACAAGACACATTACACGAATTTGCAAGAATTTAAGCTAGTAGGAAAAGCAATTATTTATTTAAAAACCTTTAGGAGGTATGACATACCGTTGTAATCTGCAGTGTGATTGATCTTAGGTTGATACTCTTTTATCATTAAAGCTTCTACAACATTTATATGATAATTACTGTTACCTTTATACCTTATGCGAAATTGATTACTTATATCATACGTACAATGATTACATGTATTGACATGTTTGTAAATTGCTGTATCTGTACTTCTATGTTCTTCGATCCTTTGTTGGAGTCTTCGTTTGGTTTGCCAATATATTGGCTGCTTGGATCACCCAAGCATGTGAATTCATAGACCACACAAGACTTCAGCAAAGGTCCCGATTTGCATTTCAAAGAGAAGTATGATTTTACTTTCGTAGTGTTGAATACAATCTTAGAGTTGATACCGTATCTTTTGTATATTTTCATCAAATTATTCCGTAATGTAAGCGATGGTTGACCAATATACGGTAGTACTGTATAGTTTACATGTGCATCTGCTGTACTCGTACATGTATCATTGTGCCCGTTGGAAATCACTGTATTCTTTTTGTTAAGAAAGTTACGTACGATTTTTTCTACTGTACCCGTGGGTAGCCGTTTTTCTGAAAAATACTGGTCATGTTTTTTACTTCGTTATGAAACATTTCCCAGCAGTTTGATACTGTATATGCTCGATGTAACATCCCATTAATAAGTCCAACTTTCCATTGCCTAGGGCAAACAGAATTGTAATTTAATAAGAGGCCAGTATACGTATCTTTACGGTAAATGGAAGTTTGTAAAGTATCTTCAGTGTTAATATACACATCTAGGAAAGGTAACTTGTTGTTGCCCACTTCAGTGGTGAATTTTAGGTTAGGATGTTGTCTGTTTAGGTACTCATGGAATTTGTGAATTTTGTCTACGTTATCAAATACGCATATGCAGTCATCTACATATCTGGAGTAGAACAGGGGCGAAAATTGTTCTCCCATCCAACCTTGTTCTAATTCTGCTAGGAAGAGATTGGCAAGCGTTGGTGCCAACGGTGAACCCATCGAAACTCCATCTGTTTGAGTATACATATTATCATTGTACATAAAGCTACCTTGTGTAGCGAATTTACAAAGTTTTATGAAAACATCTTTACCGTATCGCGGTTTGTTGTTTGAATTACTACTGTATACTAGGTTAGCTGCTATGTTAATAACTTCATCTACAGGTACATTGGTAAACAGTGATTCCACGTCAAAACTCACTAAGACAGTATTCTTATTAAATACCGACTGTTTTTCTTTAATTCTGTCAATAAATTCAGCTGTGTTGACTCGCAAGTAGTTTTTTGATGTGTGTGTTTTACTAATTGTATCGAGGTACTTGGCCAAATTGTAATTGTACGACCCTCTTGTACTGACAATTGGTCGAGCAGGAGCGTTAGTTTTATGTACTTTTATCGTACCGTACATTTTAGCTGGTTCACTACCAGATGGCATAATGTACTTGTATGTGTCTTCAGTGATGTACCGTTTTACATATTTTACTAAGTATCGATACAATCTGCCTTCTTCCATAATGTTAGGGTGCTTTTTTAATCATCTGGTACTTGTACTTTTTTAAACTTAGAGGTATCATTAATAATTACGTCTAATTTGTTAAAGTATTCATCAGCATCTACAAGTACAATACCGTTACCTTTATCAAATGAGCAAATTTTCAAATTTTTCATTTTTGCTATCTTAGTCAGTGTTCTGTGTAGCCTTTTATTTGTATTACTGCGGTACTCACTTTTTGCATTATTTTCGAAGTTGTTAACTGTTGCTATGATATCTTGTTTTAGCGCCTGTGTTACTGATAATTCTTCATTGTCTTTGCAATTCGCAGTAATGGTTTTTTCTCTTTGGTACTTTATTCCAAAATTATCGGTCTTTTTTGGTATGATGCTGTTTTTTAAACCAAATCTTAGTGTCTCATTCTCAATAGGAGAGAGCACGTATTTGCTTTTATTGACTATACAGTCCGGTGCTGGCAATCTCTGTTCCAGCCATAGTTTGGAAATTTTAGAATTATGTCTCATTGTGTGAGTTTTCATTTTACTTTTAACTTCTGCCAGTATCATCATATCCAGAATGCACATACGTAACCAAGACAATTTACTGCGTAAGCTGTCATTGCGTACTTTATATTTGCGATCATTAATTTTTATTTCACGCTTGACATACTTAATATGTGACTCAAGGGTCAGTTTGTGGTAATTTTCTACATTACTTTTAATTGCATCTAAGTTCGGTATTTTGAACTGAACAAAATACCGAACTTAGATGCAATTAAAAGTAATTGCATGTGTGTAATGTGTCTTGTTTTGTCATTGCTTCAGAACGCTAATCAGTCAATTGCACCAGCCGATCGCTGCATCAAGTCTCATACAAATTTTCATATTTTTCATCAATAGGCGAACCCTTCTTTCGAAGAACTCTCGTGTGAATATGCATAGAAATTAAAGTATCTATATCAAATGCACGTTTACGCATACTTATCTTCTAACACATATTCCAAGGTACCGGTACCTGTAGAAGCAAATTGAAGCAGATTTGCCTATGGAAGAGGGATAAATCGTTGTGTGACTCTAGCACTGTAACATCCATTTTGTAATTACTTCAGTATGAAAACTCATGCAATATAATGATTGTCTTTTAAGTCAAATGTTTTTTTTTCAAAACTAAGTTGAAGCAAACAAACTGGTTTATCACATGTGTCATCTTAATTTTCATCTTTTGTCTTCAAAAAGCCTAGTGAAAATTATCCGTAAGTAGCGTTTAAAACTTGGAACAAGTTTATTATCAAGATCCGAGCTTTTGGAATCTTGGGTAGAGCACCCAAGGGCTCTACAATATCCAATAGTCTTGGGTAGAGCACCCAAGGGCACACAAGACCAAGGTTATATCCAAGGTCGAACCTTATAACACGGCTATTCTAAGAAGTACGTTATTTGTGCATGTGCAAGGTCGGTAAAAGTAAGTGAGACACGCATTTTTCAATGTCATTTCTTCCGTCAATAGTTTTTTACACGTTGCACATGTAATTAATCGATAGTTTACTTGTTTAATAGTCAAGATTGGTGTTCAATGCTTCACTAGCACTTGAACAAAGTCTTCCTTTATGTAATTTGAGTGGAATTGATGTCCACTCAAACCATTGAACACTTTCTAAGAAGAGCGTGGCATAAACGAGTTTTATGACTCTGTATTCCTATGACGCTATTTTGCTCACAATCAAATGTACTGCAATGAATGACATGCATCCATAATTTCATTCTATAACTGATAAATTTTGGCTAAATTTTAGTCTTAGGAGGCCTATTAGGCTCGATTTGCCCTTCAGACCCTCACAAGTGATAATTGTCTTAGTTCACAGTTCCTCGACATTTTTTCATTATCAGATTTCTAAAAAATGATTTGAATCATGAATGATGCCATGCATTCGCGTCACTTGCTATTATAAATTTTTACTTTCTATTATCGCAAGCAAGTTATTTAAGTCATTATTGTCGTTATACAAGACAACTGAATCTCCGATTCATATCTCAATCCGCATACTAACATCTGAAATATATGATTAACTTGAGTAATGAGCAAATAATGAGTAAAACACACAAATCCAATGGGAAGCAGATCAAATCCATGCATCTCTCTTCTATGAAGTTAAGCGCACTCATATTTTGAAAGTCTCCTTCAGTCGGCAATCACAATGTTTTGACCAATTTTAGCCACATCGATCAGAAGCACGGTAAAAACTCATTCATATTGCGGAAATGGCCTGAAAACATTCCATGCCAAAATTAATGGCATTAGACTTAGAACGTTTCACGTAATCAGAAAAACAATCATAGAGAATCTCATTTTTAGAGAAAATTTCAATGTGCTTCCCATTGCATTTATGAGTGCTTTATACCCTGTCTGACATGTACAGGAGCCGGGTGTACATGTAGAGCTCAGTAGACGCGATGCTTCGTAGCAGACATAGGGTGTTCATCATTCTGTGAAAGTAAAATTTTCGGTCTCTTTCCCTGCAGAAAAGCGCTCTGGCTACTGCAATGCAGTTCTGAATGACAAGATATAGGCCTGTATATAACGATGTCACATCACTGATGTACCGACTTACTATTTGTCATATAATGCTTACCCTACCCCCTTTATTTCATGCTAGCTCTTACTTTTGACTTCTTGAAATCGTAAAACCTATTTTTATTGTACATGATATGTATGATAAGGAGATCAGATCACTTTTATTACGTTTTGTTGTTCTTCAGGTTTGCATAATAATCTGTCAATGGCAGTCATAATTCTCACCTTCAGGGAGAGATTTGTCTAACAACTTCTTCACTTTGACAGCAGCATCGGGCTGAAGTGTGTTCATTAACGAATCATTAGTCGCAGATCGGGTATTCAGAACTAAAGCTTTCTCGATGATTCGTCGCTCAGTCGGATTGCTTTCTTTCAAAAGTTCTGCAGCTCGGGGGATTACAATCGGATTAAAACCATTCAGATTAGCTGCAGGTTGAGATTCCGCTACACCTGTGGCAGCTTTTCTGTGATGAATTCGCCGTGACCCTGACGATGTTGAAGGCGGCGAATATGCGTCAGGGGGTGTTGGTAGGTACGAAGGAGTTATGCCGCGTTCAGGAAGAGTAACAGGAACGCTGGCATGAGCTGCCATTGCTGATAACCCGGCTGACATTCTGGGTTGCAGGATGGGAACTGTAATTAAAGAACCGTAGTTGTTTATATTGTAAATATTTATCACTATATTTGAGATCCAGCATCTGAGGACACTTTCAAAATCATGCATATTACTTCTAATTGAAAATTATGAGTCTTGAAGCAGTTGTAATGGCCAATGCATTTGAAATGAAGATAGTCGCCCAATTCATTAATCCAAAACAATACCAAATAACAATAAAGACTTAAATCAATACAATGTAATAAGAACGTAATGCAAGAGCACTTTCGTGGTCTCTATTCATGTGCAACGACCAAGTGAAATGAAATGCAACAACACGGGAGAACTGGAACTAAAAAAGATACTAACTAACTGCCAATCACCACGATAGCAACAGGGTGTATACATACGAACTCTTTTTGGACACAAATACCCGGTATACGACCAAGGATGAACAAAGCTTCCAGAATGCGTAACTTAGCACTTTGACTGAAAGAACACAAAATCGAAAAATATGATGGAAACGCATCGCCAACAAATGAATTACATTGAACTGTGTGTCTAATGTCCACAAATAGATGAGGATGGATTTCGAGTTGATGAATTACATGTAAGAAGCCAACGAGGTAAATGGTCTTACACCCAGGTTCCTATCTGTTCGGCCGATGTACCGAAACTGCTTCAGCAGTCACAGATAAAATTATAGATAACATGCGAACTCTTCAGAAATGAAACCCGGTCTTTTAAAGAACGCACAGGAATACGCGCTGTAGCATACGTGAGCACTGGCTTGCACGAAGGGTAAGCCCGTTTCTTGGCTAAAAAAGTGCATTTACGAATCAGACCTGACAACGAATAACCGCAAAAGGTATGCGGAAATATCTTAACATTTGGGGCCAATCATCGGTTCAACATCAGAAATACAGTTGTACTTATTTATAAAATCCTCAGGATATCCATTACCACGTAAAGTCACAAATAGCATGAACTTTTCAGTTGCCAAAGTAGACAATAAACAGATTTTCTGACCTCGTTTATACAAGGAACGTACAAGACTTGACTTATATTGCCTGGGGACATAACTATGAAAGATAAGATGCAAACCAGTCCATGAGGCTTACTGAACACACGCTTCATCAAAACATCTAAGAAAGGGCAAGCTACCATCAGCAGACTCGTTTTCACTGGAATTTTAGATTACTGTGAGCACAATTAAAAGCAGTCAATAACTGTTCACAGACACATATCAAGGATCTTTCAATTATGAAAGTGGGATCTACATAATATATTTCATTCTTGGTCGTGAACCGGGTATATGTGTCCAAAAAGAGTTCGCATGTGTACAGTGTACAGTGTACACCCTGTTGCTATCGTGGTGATTGGCAGTTCGTCAGTACCTTTTGAGCTGTGTTCCCAGTTTTCCCGTGTTGTTGCATTTCACTTGTTCGTTGCACATGAATAGAGACCACGAAAGCGCTCGTGCATAACGTTCTTATTACATTGTTTTGATTTTGGTGTTTATTGTTATTGGGTTTTGTTTTCGGATTAATGAATTGGGCGACTATCTTCATTTTCAAATTATGAGTTCAAATTATGCACAAGTAAATTCGTAAAGCCCACCATCTGTCTATCAGTCTCTGTAAGGCGATCAACATAGAAAATGAAATTTTTGAGTTCCAAATGTCTTATTCATTTAAGGACCTGTCGCCCTTAAATAACTATCTGAAGCGCCCAATTCTACGAGGAAAATCACAAGTTTTGCTTGTGGGTATTGTGAAAAATGTGAAATTTCAAGAATTTTCGTACAAATAAGTTCGGAAGCCAGTTGACGAGGCACCAATACTCATGAAATAAAATCATTGATAAGTGATCCAATCGGAACGCATGCGTAGAGGAGCTACTATTTGCATACGGCAGATTTGTTATTGAATTGCGAATAATAAAGAAATTGATTTAAAAATGTGAGAAATTGACAGCAAGGGAGATTTCCTTGAACAAATGAAAGATCAACTTGATGAAGAATGGGAAGACAGTCGATTGGCTTCATTACTATAGGGCTTCTATGTACTCAAAAGAAAGTAGACATCCAGAAGTTCCCACTGATTTAGACTTATTTTATTATCTTCATGGACGTCCTCTTCACTCTCCCGCCGAATAAACATCTGATGCTCTTGATAACATTGTGTTTATACACATTCTCAATATTTCTCCATAGTTTATAAATCTTTGATGAAATGCATATCTCCCGCGCAGCTGCAGCTGCATCAAGTAGCAAAAACAGCGCAAGGTTTTGAAATGTCGGCAAAAATATAAGGTTCCCTTATCTGCTGATTTTTCGCCACATTAAATATAATCTTCAGATGTATGGAATATTAGGCCAAATAAGTTCAAGTTTGTGTACGAAGTTTGTATATTCACATCAGACACAATTTTATATATCATTCGACGTTGTGTCAATCATGCTGTGAAAGTGGAGAGGTATCGGTAAACAACTGAATCATTTCCTTTTACGTGTTTTCTTGTGATTGAGATAAGAATACCTTTATTGATAGAACATCAGTGGTATGTGCTAAGCGATGTTTATTGATTTTTTTCACACATTTCAAAGGAGTTACATATTGGATCAAACATCTGCAAGTACATCAGGATTAGAATCAGCCGCCGGTCCGACCCCGGCTTTGAAATTTGGATGCCGACCGGGTTTCTACAATCACTGCAGTCGTTCGCGCACAAATGCCGGCTCGGCCTGAGCAATTGTGTGTGACTTGCTGGTCACAATGTCTCCTGTAATCTGCTAACGCGACTTGCTGCATCTTGAATAAATTTTATCACTCTGAAGGTATACCGATATTCAAGCACGCCGGCACGACTTAAGGGCTTGTGTTGCATCGATCTGAAGGAGGGCACTTGAGGTATTCTATCCCATTACATCCCCTACACCGGTACTCAATATTTCATGTTTTAAGCCTACTAGGTTTTGTAAGGGCACACCCAATGACCTGTTAACTTTATATTGATAACTATTCCATATTCATCGGACAACAACTATTGCCGGCATGTTTGACTACATGCATGCACACGTAAATCAAATGAGCGAAAATCACTTTCTTGCCAATTTTAGCCTAAGTCTTGCACATTAAATAACAAGTCAAATTCTGTAAAATTTACTGCACGACATATAAATGTTAAGCAGTACCTTTTCCTTCTCCTTGGAAATGACTTGGAAATATCCAGTGGATAATACAAGAGAACTTCTATGTAGACCTTATTGCTTTTCCAGTACAAAATGAATGCCGATGTATCATGCGTCTTTACAGTTTCAACTATAAAACTTGCTCTGAAGCAATTGCAAATCCTAAACAACTATGTCATAAATGAATTCTGTGAATCATGGGAAGATCATTCTGTCTCCCATAGAGCACATATCTAGGCACTTCTATTTATCAGCATATGTACAGGAACGTGCTATTTGTCTACAAGAAAATCAATAACAGAGTAGATTGCATTTCCACGATGAAAATCAAAAACTATGAGAGCTTTCACTTCGTTCGTGCCTAGAATAAGAAATAAATTTATAAGAAAAGTATGTATAAAAAATGTAGCTGTTCTTAGGGAAGTGTTAATGAATATTATGCTTGAAAAAGACCAAGGAACTTCTAAAATATGTTCAATACAAAAATATGCTACAAAGATCCGCACTGTCATCATCACACTTTGGAGCTTGGTATACGATAAAATACGAAATATTTGGAAAAATACAAATTGGTTTTCAAAAATATGCGCATAAGAGTGCACATGCAAAATCATGTCGATTTTATAATAATAGATTAAGTTAGTCAGAAAGTAACAAAGGCTTGCAATATTTTGTCTTGTCAAACACGTTCCGAAAATCATTCATAAATATCAATTTGCAACATCACGTTAGTGTATCATTTAAAATGATTGTACAAAGGAGGTTGCTAAAAAGACGAGATAATTTGCTCGCTACATCAAATGATTCTACGATTTGTTTGTTAATAATTTTGTTATCACTTCACAAAGTAGGTTACCGTAGCTGTCTTTATCATTTCCTAATACATGTAAAACCAAATTTATGTACACCATGATGACTTTAGCTCTAAGACGACAAACTGATCATCACATGCTTCAACTGCAAGTTAAAAAATTAAAGGATATTTCGGTAATTCATGAAGAGATCACACATGCAACACTTGCAGCAGCCTTGCCAGAGTCCTTGCCGATATTGCAATAAAGCCATAATGGCTCCGTGGGAAACTGGTTTTATAAGCCGGTGGCATTATCACTTTAATGGACATATTTCCAAAGCATGAGGAAACTGCGTTCACAAATGGCATGGTTGCAATAATCGTCAAGTTCTGCTGCGGTTCTATAAACCACTTTGTTTCGTAATAGCTTCAGTGCGAAGCTGTAAGATTGTCATGCTGATAGAATATACTGGCGGAAGTGTTGATATTAACATAGCCTTACATTTGAATTAAACCAATGCAACATACTCAAACATATTAGAAGTTTTAGCGTGTAGCATCTTAGTGCTTCTTTTTGAACCAGACAAAATGCGCGTATTTTTGACGAATTGAAAATTTCATTTAGTCGAAAGTAATAATCATCACTTTTTAGACGTACATATACTGCGGGGAGGAGCTGCTGCAGTCCCCAAAACATTTTAGATATACACTACTCTATTTTATAACGTTTGCGTGCTGCGCATTTCTAATGAACAAGCCAAATTTTGTCAAAATGATTAATTTAGCATTTTATAAAGAGCAATTTTTGAAAATTCAACATTTTTGTTAATTTCTCAAAAATTGAGATCGACTGGTATAACATCACTGTAAAACAGGCAAATGTGCAGCAACTAGGGGTTATGTCAGCCTTGTTTTAAAATCAATTCAAAAGTAGCCATGAATTAACATGCTGTCAACAATGCGTTAGAGTATTGAACATTTTCTTCATCTGCTCCGAATCACTGATTTCAAAACGTGGCTGACATATGCCTGCTTATCTCAAATTTCGTTTTTGAAATGATGAAGTTATGTCTGTGATTCTTGCTAGAAACCATCGACATTTTCGCTTTTTAATAATAAGTTATGCATAACTATATATATTATATACCGCATATAAATATATATATATATATATACAGTTATGTAGCCTATTATATAGGGCCTATATTCATCAAGTCAAAATTCTTCGTTTTTGATTAAATGATACATAAGACATAGGATAATGACAAGTATGTAGGCACGAACTGAAGCATGGCAACACTTTGATACTTCACTTATTTACAACACGAAGTGATGCATTTTATTATTAGCAAAGATGTGTGCTATTTTTAAACAAAACGATATTTTGAAGTTCATGTAATTATCATGTTTACATCAAAAATTGGAAAGCTTGTTACAGTATAGAAATTGCTTAAATATGGAAAACGTAAATTCATAGGCTTTGAAGGTTAAAAAGAATAATTATGATGTACCCCTTGCCGTATGAATATATACTAATCATATAACTAAATGCTTTCTATGAAACCTGATAAAAAAAGATGCGGAATTATATCAACGTTCAAATCGCCGATCAAAAATCACTCTACGTTATCTGTAAAATGACTTAGCTGAACAACTCAGTAACATTATGTGATTAGAATTGATTATTTTGCGTCACCGGCTATGCGAGTTTCTCTCATCCAATTTTTTGTAACCGCTTTGGCGGCATTCAAGCATTATCTTGCACCGACATTCAAATCACATTTGAAAACGATAATCACATTAACACAAATAAGCACTCTGATAAATTTCGAGTCATAACAAAATAGAATCCTTCACATTAAACAAATGAACTTAAGAGGGAAGGGCATAATGTATCAAGCATCTGTCAAAGTTCAAAGAGCTGCGAAAGTTGTGAATGTTGGATTTTGATTGTCGATGCATAAAATTCACCTTTCACTTGGTAGCGCACAAATTATAGGACACCTTTTATCCCACAATGTCGAAGCAATAGAATTGCAGACAAGAGTCCCGTGCACTTGAATAACTGAAAATTATCGTTTGACAAGGCCCTTCGAAAATTAGGATGATTTACGATGACAGATAATATCGTCCTGTTTGTTGATGACCTGCGCCATACGTCTACATGTAAATCCATAAATGACTGATGACAGATACTTGATTCAAGACAACACGTCAGATGAATTCAATGAAAGCAATATCTTACAGGCCGCATGTGATTGTGGCAAATCTAACCTTCATTGGTGCATCTGCTTGCATAATTAAGCCAACAGATTGGCATCAAAGTTCAATTGAGTACTTTGAGAACTCAGTCCAAGGCTCACATGAAGATCAGAAAGTTCATTCTCATATTCCCACCTCTGTTGAAGTCTATGATATTAAATAAAGAATGAGACTTAATTGAGCTGAATTATTTAGAATAAAATAATAATTTGTTAATTATGTTTTTCCTATTCATACTCAATTGTATCAATTTTTTACTTATGATACTTTTGATAACCAAAATGGCTAAATGCTTTCGTCCTAAACACATCCTCAATGATAAAAGCTGTTCGGCATTCAAATAAATGACGTAATTGTGTTTGTGTAATGAGATATGAATGTTGCAGAAAGAGGCCTAATTGAAACTCAAAGTTTCATAGGAAATGCTTTGATTGCACTAAATAAATTGTACACTGTACAGTGTATTTAGCCAAGATGCTCAATCTAAAATGTCAAATGTTGCTATTTACATAAATTTTACACCCACTGTACTTAATTCTGGACAAAAGCAATCTACGTCCCTAATAATAATAAATCTGACTATCTCAGCCGGAGATGTATTAAGTAGCAATACAGTTTTTATGTATCGCATCCATTCTCATCGTTTATTGTTTTAGAAACAATAATATAAACTCTCTTGAACATGAGCCAACTAATTATCACATTAGTCGTGAGATCATTTACTACAACATGTTGTCAACATTTTCCTCGTAGATCAACAACTTAGTGGAAAGTGTTGTTTCGTAGAATATTTCAAAGTCATGAGGTCGATCTTTTTTAATGTAAATAAAATGATTTCTTTGCTTATAGCACTCAGCACGTCTGTGTGCTTTAACATCATTCTCATGCTTTTGGCACCCTTGCATGTTACCAAAGAGGAAAGGTACTCCTTTTTCTTTTTTCTTGGCACTGTTGGATTTTGAGAACTACTTGAAATTAATTAAAGAAGAAAATATATTCATTAAATCTGTAATTTAATGCAGCTCACAAGAGGAAAGAAATATATTAGGAAGGCTTTCAGTAGTTCCATATCTTGAAAGAACATTGCATTAGAGTAAATTGCATCAAATGAAGAAAAGTACAATGCAGAAACAACGAATCAAAGGATGCTTGTCAAATTGAAATGCCGTGATGGTGGGGAATTGGAAATTGGAATTCAAAAGATTATCTCGTCTACAGGCGCGTGTAGAAGTGTGCAACCTGCAACTGTCACAAGCGAGAGAGCATTTTCAATCCGCAAGCGATTGCTACTTCCTGACAATGTGTCGAAGATTATATTTCTGAACAAAGAGTTGAACTTGAGTTGCATATATTTTAATGCATGCATTAATTTTAAATAAATCATTTTTCAATATTACGCAATGCAATGAAAATACATAAGAAGAATCGATTATATGACGTTGCACACGCGCGTACACCACTTGCAGGGGAGTGGGTGTTCTATGGGAACTTTCATTAAATTCGACATGCTCCATAAGAAGTAAATAATATTTTTGTAGCTGTGCTGTGTGCTTTCATGGATGTCATGTAAAATTTGTCGAAATATTATGTAATAAGATGTGATACTGGTGAGCTATTATTTCTAAAGATTATGGCATGGCATGATTGTTAATTCGACATTCGCATTATTTTTGTCCTAAATAGCGCGTTTCTGCAACAGAGGCTTTAAATCTCAAATTGAATTCATCAACAGAAAATAGCATAATGCATGCTTAACGCTTGTAAGTAATATAGGGCCTATGTAATGTAAATAATTAAATGCTAAATAAACGATAGTAAATTTCTCAGCTTGATTAAGAATGAGAATGCGTGGCGCGTGCTTTAATGTACATGCAAGATATAATGAAAATATGCCAGGTAGAAAATTTTGTATTTGATCCTTGCACATGTTGAGTCTCTAGTCTATTTTCAAACTCAATTGCACATCGCATGTACTTAGGCCTACTGTATTGACCAGCTTCCATTCACGAACAGTAATAGAAGCAAGTAGGATCCACTCGCATTGGTTGGTAGGAATATTTCATGTCGGACATGTCATATTGATATTAGGTTTCATATATCGATAATGTTTTAAATTATTTTAGCAAAGCTTATCTATTGGCTTAACTACGGTAGTTGAGACCAAGAACCCATAAAAGGGTATATTGTGACCTAAGAAATCGCTTAGCTATTCGAAATGCAAGCTTGCAGGGTAGTCTGATATCATGTAATGCAGATGTATTTGTAGAACCCTTTGCTTTTACCGGGCTATTTTGAGATACGAAACGCAGAGAAGGTCGTGGAACTCCCTCTGATCTTGATGTTCCTATAATTGCATTATGACACAATTGGAGTATGCTCGTCTCAATGGTAGTATCCTTCTTTTCCAACTTGGTCAGCTTATTACTATAAATATCAATCGAAAATTTGAATCATTCATGTACAGAGTAGGCCTCTGCTCTTGGAAGTAAACATTTTTGACTTTTTGACTTTTTGACTTTTGACTTTTTGACTTTTTGACCTCTTCAGTGGAATAGAATGTCTTCTAATTAACCTAGGTATTTCGGCGCAACATGACTTCTCGCCCACCAAAATTATTCAGTACGTGCCACTGAATGATTACTCGCCCGCCGCCGCTGAATCTGTTTGTGATGTATGAGCGCACCACCATTATGTTGAGGCTTATTGGTCACGAACAAAGAAAATTGTAAAACAGCAGAATGGCATGAAAAGGACCGTCATACCGACCTACATGGATCAGCAGATGTGGTTTGATCGCTACTGATCGAGCGTATCTTCAGGATTTATGATACTAATTGAACACATTTCACAGAAGTGTCCCATGTAAGTACATACTGTTCATCTTTTTATACCTAATACATCATGTTTTTGGCATTTGAATGATTCCTTTTATGTTATACATAGGCGGGCCAGTAATCATTTTGTGGCATTTATTGAATAATTTCGGCGAACGAAAAGTCATGTTGCGCCGGTGTTTCTTGCCAGCTAACCTTATCAAGGAGATATTTGGTTTATGGGAATAATTGTGGTAAATAATCGTACATTTTTAAAATCCTTTGGGAATGAGATGGGAAAGGAACGAAGCAATCTCGTCCCACGGAAAGTCTGGTTTACACTCTACAGTCTTCATTCACTTACGGCACCACACATAGCCAAAAACGTCTAATTTGACAACAAAATTTCAACCGTTAAATCGATCTTTTTTGAAATATTAATCTCGGACAACCCTGATCGCCGTATTTTGAAATCGCAAAATTCAGTATTATTCATCATATTCTAATTTCAACCACAAGTAAACAACATTTAAAAAATACATTTGGATTGATGCGAGCCCGATGCAGCTGGTCAAAGCGTCAACCACTCACTTATCGATTCAGTAGACTTTTTCGTGCTGACTTCATCATTTCAGTGAACGGTTGTAGCTGGGTTTGCTACATTAATGACACTTATTAATTTCATATGTGCGCCATCACCCTATCTTCCCATCCGCAACTCGCCTGTACAGGATTCGAAAACAAATCAGCAAAAAAAACAAATAGTTAAACAGGCAGGAAGTTTCCGAAGGTTCGGGAGATTGCTAGTACAAAACAAAATGCTAATCAATAATAACTGCTGATCAACAAGAATTTTACAATGAAATCAATGCAACAGATCGAGACTTAACTGCACGTCCTGAAAATAAATCGTCAACTTCAGTCAATGGGCATTTTTTTCAGTAATAAACTCTGTATCATCAAATATCCAAGTAAGCCAGATGAACGGTTTGAAAGGAAAATATATAATGCACTATTGACGTGATCATGCATGCCAGCGGCATGTGAGATGCGTTGGATTATCTGAAATTTAATGTTTGCCTTTCAAATTGTTCATCTGGCTCCAGTCATTGATATCATGTAGTCAAAGAAACTAAAAAGATCTCTTCTATAAAATTATTTATAGACTAAGAATATGCAGAATTTCGAAGACAAAACCCAATGTTTCGTGTCACTGTCACATAATCATAGAATTTTATCAAGGGAATATCTTTGTACAATGATTATGTGTCCATGACACGAAACTACGGTAGTCGAGTTTAAACAGCAGCTCCATTTTTCAGCTTTTGAAGTTTGCATTTTCCATCGTGGGAGAATTTGCAATTTGACTACAAATCTACTGTCCGCAAACAATTTATATAGCTGCAGTTCAAGGTGCAGTCCGGAAGATCGCGTCTACACCGCGGTCTTGGGCTCGATTACTGTATCAGGCGAGTGGGGTCGGGGAATCAAGGGTGTTGGTGTATTTTATTGACTTAATAATTGTTATTCTCTTTAGATATTCAGCATACTACGACAGATCTTTGTTGTCACTCTGCTGTGTGTTGTAGTGGAATGGCATGCTGGTATGCTGTATCGCTACAGCAGTAATGTTGGTAGCATTTTGTCAATAATAGCATTACAATAGATATCACTTGGAGATGACTTCTGCCACCACTCCCAGTGACTTTGTACCATCGGCATGGCCTAGGTACGAAGGTGCGAGCTCGTCTCCACTACTGTTCGATGCCTGGGTTAGGAGAGTGCGGTCGGAGAAGTAAGGGTGTTGGTGACTTTAATTAGCTCAATACATAGAAATAAATAACAATAAAATCTTTAGAACGGTAATGTAGCTTCGTGCAATACGCAATAACGGCACAATCGCAGGCATTTTCACTTAGAAGCACCTGTCAACGCCTGCATAATTGGTCTAGAACTAGTCACATTTGCAATTCTAAGCTTTTCATTGGTGGTTCGTGCTCCAACTTAGTTCCCCGGCTGTGCCGCGACCTTGGGTTAATTTCCATTCTAGCCAACTTCAGACATGCAATCCATAACTATGGCTTAAAACGTGTCAATTTCAATAGATGTTCAATCACTTCATTCAATCGCGATCGTAATAAAAGAAATTTGAATTGTTCTCTCTGACCTTGTCACGAATATTTCCTGACTGATTATTTACTACGTAGCTTCAATTCGCACCATAATCTCCTCTACATATTTACACCTCATTTTCAATCATTGTTCTTTTTTCTGACATCGTGAACTAATTTCAATTCATCTCGCATCAAAAGAGAACGCATTTTTAATTTTTTTGTAATGGCAGTTTGATGTGGCCAGTTGCGAACAGTTATTTACAAAACATGAAAAATTGATTAATTTGTTGTATTATCCTTACCGATTTGAATACGACAGGTAACTGGCTCTGCAAGCATGCTCTAAATAACATAAAGTACTAAGTGCCTTTCTTGATTTCAAAAATTTAACGTAAAACTGATATTTTTATCTAAATAATTAGTTGCTATACTGATCTAATAAGACATCCTATTTGTTGTTGTTTCACTTAAAAATCCTCCTTTTGCCTACTACGAATCAGAATTCCGGCAGGACAAATTTGAAAGCGTGACTTTCATAAACAATCGATTCCGTCAATTTTCATTTGAATTTTAATGAGCAATTGCAATTCTCAGAGAAAATTCATCAGTTCATTATGCTGGCATATGACGTAGAAAAGAATGCAAGAAAAGTCTAGCACGGGTCCGTTTTATCGAGAATTTTCCGGCCCAGGCCCGGCCGGTCGTAAAAATGCTGCGATGTATGAGATACATTATCAATTTATGCCTTATTAATTCAAATGTCGCACTGTTTAAGTATTCAACCCTGTAATATAATTGCCATAAATAATAGTCTGATAAACACATTTTTGAGCAGGCTTACAGATAGCCTAGGTCCAGTAAACTTTAATGCAAACATCGATTCAAGCAAATTCTAATCATAGGAAAAATTCACAGGATTACACTTATCCGGTCAATGCCATCGATGTATTTTTCTAAAGTAAATTCTCGATAAGCAAATTATCGTGGATCTACCTTAGTTCATTCTAATGCGAGAAAAATTAACCAGATTCTATTATTTATATTTTGAAGCTTGTTCTGTTTTTATCGTGATTTTTTGGTCGCAACAACGGCTATTTTTAATCGGTTGATTAGTGCAGTTGTCACACAACTGGGATGTGTGTGCATACAATATGCCACATCAATCTTGAAAAACATGCTTTGCATCAAAGAAATTCCTCGTATTCAAATCATGATTCATTGTTTCTAACATTTTCATGCTCAGCGTGGGCCTTTTCGCACACGTACAAGTCTGGCCACATGCAATATTATCTACGTTTATCTGAGTTTATCTACATTGTCTCCATTTTCATCTGTTAGCAGCATATGTCAACTACATGTGTGCCGGTATGCGATTTTCAAATGCTGGCACCAATAATTTTCATTGGATTCAAAAACACGAGTGGCGTGGTGACTATCCTCGTAATCGAAAATAAATGAGCTACGGTCCTTGATGATTGAGACAGGTGCGAATACACATCAACAGCAATAGGAAAGCTGCAAATAAGACCTACTTTTCAGTGCTGGCGCAATAGATCATGCTTATAGTACAAACGCTATAGGATCTATTTATATGCAAACACTGAAAATTATTACTTGAAAAAGTAAGTCATTATCAAATACCGTACGTGTAGTAGGCCAATCTGTCCTATTGGCGAACTAGATTTAATTGAAATACAGGATGGCGCACGTAAACCGCCGGATTTTAAACTTTTGTTACTCCTCAAATATTCATCCGATCGTCATGAAATTTCGACTCATTCTAGTTTGGAGTATAGGATTTATGATGATTAACCTGTTGTACTGAGAATTGTTAGAAAATTCTGATTCTATTGACGAATGACATGTAGTAAAATTGACATACCAACAATGTATCTTAACATATAAAATTTAATGATAAACTTTTCCCTTTATTTCCCCCACGTCTTTATCAATAATGACCAAAACGAATTAAGGTAAATGTCATAGAAAACATTTATTAAATGAAAAACATAAGAAAAAAGTGTTAGTAGTCATCAAACTTCAACGTGTCCTCCTCCATTCTCGAGGACAGATTCGAGTCGCTTTTGGTAGGCCAGAGCAGTTTCTCGACACATCTCAGTTGTCACTTCTTGAAATGCTTGCATGATGCGGTCCTTCAGGTCTTGCATGGATGTTGGCCGTGTATGGTAAACCTTGGACTTGACAAAATCCACAAGAAGAAATCGAAGGCGTCAGGTCAGTTGAACGCGGTGGCCAGGGCATGTTAGGAGATCCAGGTCCTATCCATCTGTTAGGCATCTTCTTGTTCAACCACTTACGCACAGGAAGTCCCCAGTGTGGAGGTGCACCATCCTGCATGAATATGATGCTCCTGCCTCTTCTGTCCGACTGCACCGCTGGCCAAAATTCCTCCTGTAGCATCTTGAGATACCGATCCTTGTTGACGGAAGTGTCGAAGAAGAACGGTATCCGTAGATACCTGATTGGCTGATTGCCGCCCAGACGGTGGTGCGTGTCGAGTACATAGACTCTTGCTTGATCCAGTGAGGGTTCTGGTTGGCCCAATAACGACAATTGTGGCGATTCACACCACCATCCAGATGGAAGTGAGCGTCATCGGACCAGGTTAGTTCCACTAAATGGCTCGGGTTGGCTTGGATGCGCTGCAGCTCTTGTTCTGCGAACTCCATTCGGTTTTCCAGATCTTCTTCGTGTAATCGCTGCACCACCTGGACCTTGTACGGATGCCATCCATAGTCATGGAGGATGCGCTGGATAGTGCGGCGGTTCACTTGAAAAGAATTAGATGCACGACGGGTAGATGTGTTTGGGTCCTCGAAGTGCTGCACAACTCGTTCCACATTCTGCTCCGTTCGTTCAGAAGATGACCGGTCCCCCTTGACAGTCACCACACTACCACTGGTCAACAGGTTTGTTTGCCACCGCCTTATGGTACGGGCATCCGGTGCTCTCGCGTTCTTGCCATACTCTGAATGATAAAGCCTTTGTACCTTCACTGGACTCTTGAGCCATTCGTACCAAGCCGCGCATTTTGCTCGTTCTGCAACCGAATAATCATCCATTCTTCTATGTTCGATTCTTTTCAGATAGTGATTTAATCGTTGAATGATATTTTATATGACATGGAAGTAACTGAACAATATTCCCTTCAAGACTGCGCACAATTCGTTGTGCAGAATACGATTCATGTTAAGTTAATTAACTTGATCTAGATTTTCGATGTCAATAAAATGAGTACATGTCATTCGGTCAATAGAATCAGAATTTTCTGACAATTCTCAGTACAACAGGTATAATCATCATAAATCCTATACTCCAAACTAGTATGAGTCGAAATTTCATGACGATCGGATGAATATTTGAGGAGTAATAAAAGTTTAAAATCTGGCGGTTTACGTGCGCCACCCTGTATATACCTCGCATGTTTCTTAAACATGAGTACTTTGAAAATATTGAAATACTTCTACCTTATGATCTTGACAGTTTTTTAAGTGCAATTGAAGAATAAATAGGGTCTCTACTGAACACTGCCAACACACTCTATCAATGCATCAACAGACGCTCTTGTTTGACATTAGTCGCATTCACATAATGCGCCGATGTGGGTGCCTCAATGACATTTGATTTTTGAACAATGGCGAATTCTCCATAAATGCATTTAATGACAAAAAAATTATCAAAAGCATGTGTGAAAGAAATGTTAGCCTTAATCACGTCTTTGTACTCAAAATGCAAACCTCTTATGATTTGGATAATTGTTTTGAACAAAATTCAAATAAATGAATCGAAAGCGCTATGAATAGCATGGTATCTGTGTGGGCGACCATCTAGAATATCCTGATCCTGACAGGTTGATTGAAGACGAAAGCGGTTAATGAAATCTAAGCGCCATCAGAGATAAGAGAATTTCTAATGCTTCTATTAAATTATCACGAAAATGTAAATCTTCATTTGAATGCAATTGTCATCACGGTTGATAATCGAAATGCAAGCTATAATTCTGATTTACATTGCGATATTTTGACAGTGGTTACCGATTTTATGAAACCGGAAACTTAGATGAAAAGAGAATTCCATGACTCCCTTTTGGTCGTTTGATTTCCCCGAAATTGTCATAGTTATTCAACGATGATCATTATCAATTCGCAATAAAATATCAATATCCACAATGAATGTTTGCTAATTTTTGAAGTGTAACAGAAATAACAGGAAAAGCGAATTTGGAAACATCATGACTAATTAAATGAAACCGACAAAGGTTTAGAACAATTTGTAATTAGTTCATGTAATTTAGCGAATAATGTTCAACTTTGCTTAACAGGTACAGGCAGGAGATCGCTTTTTCAAAGCACCGATTGCATTTTTTGTGAATGATCGTAAGACGTTGATGACATAAATAAAGAAAAGGAAAATCTGCTTCCCGGTATGTATGAAAATCATCCCAACATGCATGTATGTAGGAAAGTATATGAACTCGGCGATATACTCGGAGAATATGAGCAGTTTTACTTCCTTATATCTATGCAATATGAACATATATGAACATTGTATCAGGATAATATGAACATTGATTCAGGGTTATATGAACAGTTTTGATCAATGAAATTTATGCTTTAATAATGATCAACAACTTATTGTATAAGTTTCCTTGTAATAAAGTCATATTGGATGATGAAATTTTCGATATTTATCGATTTATTTGTCACATTTTTGTTAGTTTTGCTCCATCTGGTATACAATAGGCCTATATAGGAATTAATATAGTTTTAAGTCCAGTAAGGCTATATTCCTTCCATCTTAATACAGTTATATATAGCAGTCCCAAATATTCTGCAGAAAATTCAAATTTGGCTTTTGATAATGTGTTGAAACAAAACAATCATATACATGAAAAAACCAACAATGTATTTAGAAAACTGAGAACAGCCAAGAAGCAAAATTACTTCCAATCAGTCATTCATTCATTAAGATGGAAACAACCTTTCTGGCACAGGTGTTACAGAAAAACACTCCCACAGTACATTTGCCACAAGATTCATGAGACCAAGATTGACATTCCATGCATTGTAACCATTCTTGACCTTTGCTGTAGGCATATGTGATGTTACATTCTTGACACTGCCATTGGAGTTTTTTCAGCCTTAGATTTCACAGGATTTCCTATTTTAGGTGTGGTGAAGCGTTCGAATGCTGCAAGAGCTGCCTTTCTGTTTGAATTTAGACTCGGGACTAAATCTGTGAATGGTACCCTTTCCTCAATAACAGTGTTCTCATTTCTGGTAAAGCTGAAGGATTCACCTGAATAAATATAGGACCGGTCATCGTCAAAAACAATCTGCTCTTGTGATTCTTCATCTCTAATGTTTGTTTGATGTTCATCATGTAAAAGGTCAAGAAATGAAGATGAAGGTGCAGGAGTCTGAGTCATCAATTCAGAATTAGAAGTAGGATGATCACAATTATCTAACTTTGTGTTTTGGATATCTCCATGATGACTTTCAGACAAGTAATCATTTATTTTCGCATCTTCTTGTAACATAGACCTTGCGATGTTAAACGCGTGAGGTGGAATCGCTTCAATATCTAAAGGGCAGATACCAGACTTTTTGAAACCTATAATGGCATTACTGGATAGACATCCAGTTTTGTAAGCTTCAGTAAATAATTTCCCGAATTCAGCTCTGCCAATTACAGAGCCAGTGTTTGAGTTCATTTTCATTCGACAAACCTTATGCCAATATTTCTTAAAGGGTCCGAAAACTCCAACATCAAGAGACCGCAAGAGATGTGATGTATGAGACGGTAGACTTATGATCTCAATATTATTGGATGCTGCCGTTCGAAACAATTCTGGTGAGTCATGACTTCTATGACCATCCATAATCAAGACAACTTTTCCTGATTTCTACTTCTTTTAGTTGTTAAGAATTGAATGAAATGACGAAACCGTGTAAGAAAAATATCTTTGTCTATCCACCCAGATTTAGACATTTCGATAATTGTACCTTCTGGGAGTGGTCCAATAGCATCGTCTTTTGGCTATATTCGAAGGAGACATCGCTATAGACATTTTCTAGGGATTTAGGTCGAAGTTTCGTGACAGTCCACACATAACGATATGCAAATCTTTGAGATAAATAAGGCAGTATTTTTTGGTTGTCTTACATTGCAGCTTCATAATGTGACAGTATGATCGCATACCATTGAACGCAATATTTTACTGCAGCCCTCATGAATTTGCTGCTGAGTAATTTATTACTGCAACGCTTCAATATACAGGGTGTCCGTAAATTCGCTTGACTTTTAAATTGAACATCTACATGAGAAAACAATTAACTTATACGTCACAAACCATTTGATATTACGCAACATGAAGGGGAATTTGCGAATCTAACAATAAGAAATGAATAATCGATTATTTAACTGGTTAAATTTTACATTCTGCATGCAGTCAATTTTGTAATGAATATTAAATATACAATTATAGCTCTTAAGCTTTGGCGAATTCATTTCAGTTCCAGTAAATGTTTAAGTCAATTAGCCGTATTGTCAATTATGTCAATTAACCTTACCCACGAGACAGAGCTCAAAATTTTCCCTATTCAATTCTATAAAACTTTCATCACCAGCCATGACGACATGCCTAGTCATTGGTTGATTCATATCGCATCATCTTCAAATGAGAACGTCAAATTAACCAGCCTTCATGGCATAGAATTACCATATCCCATATCTGTGACGTGATGTTTTCGCTAACCAATGACAAAGACGTGTGTGTCAACCAATAGTTTAAGTCTGTATCATACAGTTTCCTCATGCTATGTTCAAAATCTTACTGTGAAGTGGCACGATCGCTGCCTATCTTATTCACAATGGATCTTCAGACTCGGATAGAGATAGTTCAGTGCTTCTATGCATGCAATAGAAGTGCTATATCTGCTCTTCGAAGGTTTAAGACTCAAAGACGCATTCATAAAGATTCTTTTACAACAACATCGATTACAAATATCATTAAAAAGTGTGAAGAAACTGGCAGCGTTCATGATAAACCTCGCAGTGGCCGTCCTACAGTGGATGACATGACAATTGCAACTGTGAATCGAGTTGTCGAGGAGACTGGTTCAAAATCAATGCTAGGAGTCACGTCAGTTCGCAAAGTGGCTGAAGAGGTTGGTACCATTTTAAAGACTAGTGTCCATAAAATCCTTCGGCATGAACTAGGACTCTACTCCTACAAATTACAAGCCGTGCAAGTACTTGAGCCGGCCGACAAGCTAAAGCGTTGTGAGTTAGCGAGTTGGCTTCTCGACAATCAGAATGTAATCGATGATATTGTCTGGTCTGACGAGGCGCATTTTTCACTCGATGGGATCGTTAATACGCACAATTGCCGCATCTGGTCAGATGTTAAGCCATCAACATGCATCTCAAAATCCCTTCACATCATTCACCTAAGTTATGTGTCTGGATGGGAATTTTTGCTAATTTTGGACTACGACCCTTTTTCTTCTCCAACACAGTGACAGCTGATTCATATTTCCAGATGCTGAGGGAGCAGGTGCGTATTGCGCAAAAGCGCAAATTGTCCTCCTGCATATTTATGCAAGATGGTGCCCCATTCCACTTTGCAACAAAGGTACGAAACTTCCCCGTCCAAACATTTGGTGATCGCGTGATAAGTCGAGGATGTGACCGAGGAGTGGCCTCCACGTTCACCTGATCTGAATCCTCTCGACTTTTAGTTCTGGGGATGGATGAAAGCGAAGATGTACCATCATGGTAAGCCACAAAGCCTGGACCAGTTGAGTGAGAAGATCACTAACATCTGCAATGAAGTCACACGCGAAGTACTTTCCACTAGTGTTTTCGATATAATTCGGCGATTGACTGCAGTGATTGATTGCGATGGCAATCATTTCGAACACTTGATTTGAACATTTTAATCATCAAATATTGGCTTCTTATTGTTAGATTCGTGAATTTCCCTTTATGTTGCGTAATA
The DNA here is from genome assembly GCA_907163375.1 of Prostheceraeus crozeri. NCBI lineage: Eukaryota > Metazoa > Platyhelminthes > Polycladida > Euryleptidae > Prostheceraeus > Prostheceraeus crozeri. Next base: position 162,174 of record CAJQUW010004739.1, on the reverse strand, counting down.
TAGCATGGTTTGTGACAAAAAAAGTTTGTTGCTTTCTCATGTAGATATTCAATTTAAAAGTCAAGCGACATTACGGACACCCTGTATATTGGATCTTCTCCACTAACTTTGTATCAAAAAATGGTGATGAATTTTAAAAATGTTTAAATGATAATCAAGCATCGCATGCGCATGCCAAAACAGACGAATTGTACAAAGAAGGAATGACATAAAAAGTAGCACTTGATAAATTTAATGGTATTCAATGATCAAGAGAAGTAACATGTTTCAGCGGTCAGTGCCTGTTATCAGTGAAAAAAATGAGACAAACGATAGATCAAATTGTCATGCAGAAGGTATCCGGCTAATGGTACTCTAACCTACCACCTACACTCGAACCAATGGTGTAGGTTATCTAGATCTACCCCCTACCAACTGAGGTCCGCTGGCGCAGCTGGAATCATTGATGCAAGCTTTTGGTACATGTTCCTGCTCCTAACAAAACTGGGATTCTGACGATCGAGAGAGAGAGAGAGTACACAAGTGATCTCATGAAGTTATATAGGTCATCTCATTTCAGCTGTATAGTTAAATTCCATTGACATGATTCACATATTTGAATGCCATCTCATTTGTTATATCATACGTATTTGTGAAATCAATAGTTGTCATATACCTCATCTCGTGCTCTCTGTTGAGAAAAAAATGGTTTGATATTTTGATAGGCGAATACCGGCCGAAAATGATAGCAATGCATACTATCAAGCATGATAGTAATGCCCCAAGACATTAATTAATGATGCCAGTGCCTCATCCGCTTCCAATCAATTTTGAAAGCGCTCAGAGAACGCTGCATTTTTTCTTCTCGTCTGAATCATTATTATTCTCATTTGTCTTTTAGTGAAAATTTCAATCTTTATATAGACTGATGATAAAAGTGATCGCCTTTTTAGTTATTGATGATTGCTTATTATCACCAAGTGGCATAGCATTTTGGAACAAATATATTTACGGAAATTTTAATCTGAAATGTAATGCGGACTCGTACACTTTTGTATAGCTTCATAATTTGGAAGTTTAATTAAGCATGATAAACCAGCTTTCACAGATTAAAAGCAACTGCACGTCTTGGTGGATTTGAACCAACAGTCGTATTTATTTGAATGGACCCCGCATTCAGATGAAGATGCTCATAATAGATCCCTACCTCAAATAGTATCCACACCCGGTTCTTGTAGTTGGCATGTTTAAGAAATGGTATCTCCTCCCCTTTTGTAGATTAAATCATAAAGGCTTCTCATATTAGTTGCTTGTAGAACATCATGCAAATTTTGTAATTTCGCCTCAATCTTCATCAGGAATATCAAAGAAGTAAAATTACAACTGCGAACTAAGGGAAATCGCCAAAGCGTGCAGGTGTTATACCATGAGTAATATGAGGTGCAAGAAAACATTTTGAGAGATAGACGAAGTAAAAACTGTGAGTCATAGCACTTAATAAAGACATCAAATAGATGATCTAGCATACTGACGGCAATTGGAGCGTCAAATTAATGAATCAGATCTTTCAAAGCTATCTTTTAACCTTAAGCTTCACTAAACTAAGCGTGACCATAGCTTAATTTTGGTAAAAAAAGTATTGCATCTACTTTTATAAGACACTTCGTACGCATCAAATAAACTATCTTGAATATGCCACGCGGGGTATATTCTAGGTAGGCCTAGTGTCTTATTTTTCTGACGATAAGTTGCGACCACTGTTTCGGTCACACGTTGTTCTATATTGATCATGCACTTTATAAGCCTTCAGCGAGTATATTTACCTTTACTGAAACGACTAAGGAAATATTTAAAAAATTACTTTGCCCAAGCAGATCTCACAAGTTTATATCAGAAAATTTACCAATGAATTAGGCAATCACCGGTAGCCATTTGTCTGTCCTTGATGCACCCGCTAAACTGTCACCAGTTCAGCTGACTGGAAATAATGTTCACATAATCATAAAATCCTAAGTTTGACGTTTTCCACCAACTTTCCGATAATCGATGAACTTCAACTTTAGGGCATTTCACATTAAGAAAATCACATAGCTGTTGGATATATTTAGCACATAAACGTGATGCTTTTGAATGCAACTTTGTTTAATTAAATATCTGCAATTCTATTATGTTGCGCTAGAAAAATCATGAAATTTTCATTTGAAAATACTTAAGTGCAAGCGATTTGATTTTAAGCAGAGTTAAATTGCGTTGAAGTATTTTCAAATTAACATTTCATGATTTACGCGTACGTTTAAATAGGATGGTATATAATAAACTTGCATTCAATATCATCCCTCTTTCCTTATCCATGCAGCATCGACGGTATCGAGATCTCGCAGGAGACCGATTCGGGATTTAAAGTATCGATCTAAAATACATGAAATTTTCAGTACAACATACTTGGCGCATGAACTATCCAATGATTTCATTTGCTCAAAGTCGCTCTCTATCGTCATGAAATTAGAAATATTAGCTATTAATGGCACTAAACTTTTGTTTTTCTATAAAATCACATTTGAGTGCAAATGACATTGATAAGATTAACCTGAACATGAAATGCCACCAAAACGAACTGACTAAGATAATGAAATGTGCAAGATTTTCATTCACAAAAATAATAATACAAATAAATATTCTTTATTGTCTCACAAATTTGCATATTCAGTGAGCACATCAAAAGAAAAATATACAGAAATATCATAGCATAAAAGTCACGACGCAGGACGCACGAGCAGAAAAAAGCCATGATTCACTTGCAGAACCTTATAAATGATCTGTTGAAGCGTTTCGCACATCACGTGCCAGGGGTTTACGACAACGAAAGGGAAGGAAGCTACACGAGCGTGTAATGCTATTATTTGTTCTCATTTGAAAAATTTCGCGCAATGGATGGCTGTCAAACCACACAATATAATTGAAAAGTTTAAGCCATTCCAATACATATGCAAGGTAATATTCTACAAGCTGCCTGCTAATAAAGTCATAAAATTTTACTAAAATTTTCAAATGATTAAAGAAGACACGAGAAATGCTATAAAAATGTCCATGATCACTGAAATCATTGATTTAGTACATTTCAGTTCTGTTTCCCCGGCGTCTACGGCACAATAAATTATAAATTTATCCATAAAATACTGCATTCACATCGGATATCAGTCCGCTTCAGTAAAATTGTAGGCTATGAATAAAAATGAATTATAAATCTTTTCACCTTTATCTCTGTGTCGTGGTTGTGAACTTACAGGACTCTGTGATCACTAATAAAAGTGTAAAAGACGTGTTAAAAGTATTAAAACGTCTTTGTTCTTTTCTAGCATTCTCATAATTCTTAAAAAGTTGTAAAATGAAAAAAATGCGAAGCAAATTGAATTAGAAGGAAAAGTAATACTACATTAATTTTTACATGTAGCCTACTTTTGTTAATAGTTGGATCAGTTAGTTCAGGTTTGACATAGTTTCAAGAAAGTTTGAAGTCAGTCAAAATTGCTAAAAATTCTAAACACCATTATTCTGAATACGTGTCACGCATCTAAGAGGAAACCCTAAAGAGCATCAGTTTAAAATCATAAGAGGTTATCAATTATGCGAACTATCGAATAAATAATTATAATTTTCCGAATGACAGCAGACACATAAAATTTTCTTATCACCATCCCAACAAAGATCTACTACTTGGATCTCATGATTGGTAGAGAAGAGAAATATTTTTGTGAGAGTTTCTTCATAGTATGAAATGTAATTTCGAGTATGTAACCAAAATTGAAAATCACGAAGGTGTGAACGATAAAGGTGCAAAACATGAATCCGGTATTCGACTGTGCTAAGATGATCACTTGAGGCTTTGAGGATAAAAATAGATTATAGACTTGTGCATGTATATGCCGATGTGTGAGCCGAAAGAACTCTGTGTTTGCTATTTTTGTTGTCATTTCTTAGCTAGTCCTTTTGAATTGCTTATTGTAGTTGTAAATTTATAATGAAAAGACAAAGCTAAGTTTAGCTCAGAAATGAGCCGAGACACGAAATTTATCAAAACTGAGAAGTTCTTAATATAGCTTCCTTTGAGATGAAAATGCCAATCGCCAAGACATTTCGACATTATTCATTTCATAAGGCAGACAATGTGAAGTCATGGGGAAGATGAGTATTGCGAGAAGTCAATACTCTTCGCTGAAGTTTTAATCATGCACTGTTGATTTCTATTAACATGAGAAGGTTAATTATCAAAAGATAGCTATTGAAGAAGAATATGAAGCTGGAAATCAAACTTGCCAGAAGAAAGCTTGAAAATTATTCGAATGAACCCTGCATCATTGAATTATCAGTTGTAGGAGCCAGGGTAAACCAGACGGTCGGTTTTAATGTCAAAACACTTGAGAATTGCTTGTAGAATCTTTCGAGTGTCTGCTGTGGACTATTTGTAATGGAATTTAAAAGTGAGCATTGAAGAAATGTGTGCAAAATTTTATGAGTCTATGGTCACAAGAAAATATTGACTCGCTTCGCGTCAGCCTTCGATAGACCCTCAATTGTAACTTCTATTTATCCAGGGATGGGCGCCATTATAGTAATTAACAATACCATTGAAAGCATTATCGGCTCACATATACTATATTACCAGCTTCTATGGGCGCGATTATTCGAATCCACCTTAACGAAGCCGAATTCAATATTTGTCGCACGAATCCTAATAAATGAATCAAAACAATCATTATTCTTGCTCCGTTGGACTTTCGGCTCATTTCACACGCTAACCTCATGAAAACCGTTCGATTATTATACTTTTCCATGCAAAAACAAAGTCTAACAAATCTCATCTATTCATGATTGCAGTTTGATCATGATTGCCGTGTGCAACAGCTTTACATAATAGTCGCATTTAAATACCTTGAATGAGCGCAATTTGAGGATGCGCGGGCAAAACATTGGTTGTCCGACGGGGCGAGCATTTTCAAAAGCTGGTCATGTCTTACTTCTCAACTTAATAGCTTTCTTATTACGAAAGTTGTCACATAATAATTCGATAAGACCATTTGCTCACTTGTGACGCAGTTGTGATTGACATTTCATATGTCATTTCTGATCATGTTTATAATTTGCTATTGGACTTACGTGGTAGCGTCAATAAGTCCGTAGACTCGACATGAAATAATGGTTCATTTATCTAATCACTGCTGTCAGTGGAAGCCGTGTGCATGTATGTCTCGATTATCACTGAGTGAGCAGTTGTCATGCGGCATTTAAGCAATAACAGATCTGTTGTCTTATCTCATCACATTTCTTGGTTGCAGAATGATTTCTGATGTCGAAAAACGCAGTGTCATACACTTTCTTTATTTGCGAGGGATGCCAGCTGAACAGATGCTGGTGCAACTGCATGAGGCCTACCAGGACGAAGCCCCAGCACGGTCAACGGTGTACAAGTGGATCAAGGAATTCCGAAATGGCCGCACTTCCATTGAAGACGAAGACCGACCCAGCAGACCCTCAGAAATCGGAGATCAAGTTCTTGTGAGGCTGAAAGCGATCGTGACGGAAGAGCGGCGAATAACCAAGCATAGACTGTCGGAGCTGCTGAACATCAGCTACGGGTCTGTCCACAACAGGCTCAAAGAACTTGGTCTGAGGAAGTTGTCTTCCAGATTCGTTCCTTATTTTCTCAGTGCTGAAATGTGTTCGCGCAGGCTGGAATGTTGCGCGAGAAACGTGGAGCTCCATGAAGAACTTGGTGATCGATTTCTGAAGAACATCGTCACAGAGGATGAAACACCGCTCTCGCTTTACGTGCCGGATAGCAAGCGTGCATCAATGGAATGGAAATTCCCTGGTGAACGTGTGACTCGGAAGTTGAGGCCTGGAACCTCACACAAAAGGGCCTTCATGCTGACCATCTTCTGGGACCACAAAGGAGTGATCAAGTTGGACTTCGCGGACAAGAACACCAAGATAACGGGAGAATACTACGCGCAGCTCGTTGCAGAATCCAGGAAATTGAGAAGAAAGCCCTCTGGCCAGGATCTGTACCTGTTGCATGACAATGCTCCGATCCACACGAGTAGACGGGCTGAATCCTCCCTGCAAAGTGCTGGATTCGTCCAACTCCCACATCCGCCTTACAGTCCGGACCTGGCCCCAAGTGATTTTTTCCTCTTTTCACATTTGAAAAAGCACCTCAGGGACAAGAAGTTTTCCAGCAAGGAAGAACTGAAGGAGGACGTTGCAAGCTTCTTTTCCGGACGTCCAGAAGGTTGGTTTGCGACGGCTTTCGACGAGCTAGTGAGACGGTGGAAACTGTGCATTGACAATAATGGTTCCTATGTAGAAAAGTGATTTTTATAAATACACAATGTCATGATTTATTTGCCATACAGATTTATTTTGCCTACATTACCATAGGTTCAATATACCTTAAGTGGAAAAAGCCAGTTGTTTTTTATCTTTGCGAGTCTACGGACTTATTGACGCCACCACGTATGTTGACCAACAACTGGAGGCTTTATTCATATTGATTCACGTCAGGTTTGGAACCCGCCGCCATCCCGGCTTCTCATCACGCCGACCGTCCGGTTAATTTAATTAGACCCATGTCGACCATTGGCGACATTCAGTCTAGAATATATTGCTTAGTCAATCATTACAACATTAAGACCATGTTAATGTGACATACTTTGAGAGTATCTACGGACATGCTTTGCGATATAAATATTGCGAACTATTCTTTAAGCAAGGGACCTGAGAATCGACAAATTTTGAGTCGAATCGAATCGGGTCGTGATTCGCGATTCGAATCGAATATTTGAAAAATTTTCACAGGCCTAATTTATCTTTTTGATGTGCGTCTTGCCTTGCTGAGGGATATTGAAGTTCTCGTGGATTCTTAACATGGGCAACAAGCAAGTCTTCCAAGCACGGATAGGCGGCAGTTGCTGATTAATATGAAAGGACATCACATGAAATTTTTCGGACTTGTCATGAGATTAAGTATAACAAACGTCACAACCACCGGAATTGTTGGCAGCAAACGAACTATGAAACAAAAACTAAATGCACCATTTGTGAATATGACATAGCTTTTGTCGCTAGAAAAACTTTTATTTCATTGGAACTTAGAATTTGTTGTACGCTTAGAGCTTTCTTGTGGAGGCGGGATATAGATTTACGCATATATTATATGTATATAATATATGTATATTATTATGCATGTATTATTACATCAATGCTCATTTGGGTCATTATTCTGATTATCTGTTTTCAATTTGCTCGTGTTTGATTGACTTTAAAAATGCAGTTAACATTGTCATAAATTATAAAGTAGGCCTTCATCTCATCAGACTAGTAAATGAGTCATAACGAGTATTACTGCTCATCGCACAAAACGTAATATCATAGTGCGAATAATTACATTGTGTAATATTGTATTGCAACAGGTAACTCTCGCTTATCCGGAATACCAGATGACCTGACATTCATGCATTTCATGCAAGCTATGTGGAAATTCAATAATGTCTAAAGGCAAAAGTTGACCAAATAATGTCTGACAATCAAAGCCTTGACTATCATAGAGACGCCAGCCACCGCCGTCCCATCCCCGACCGCCCGGTTTTTAATAAGCCGATCACCGATCGGCAGCGGCTGCCAAAAACGTAGCCAATCTTGTGCCCTCAATAGCTTTTAAAAATGGATGAGCTATCATTTGAATTACTACTGGTTATCTTAAATTACGTAATCGTCTATGACCAATTAGGAAGATAATATTTATACCCAAAAGGATGTCAACATTGAATAAAAAAATATAGCCACTTAACCGAAATTACATAATGAAACGGGAATTATGAGAGGTAGCAAACTTTTGTGAAAATTAGTCACGGCATCCTAATTATTGTGTAGTTTTGATCAGCTTCCTGCTTGTGCTTTTTTCATTGACAGAAGGCTCCAGCATTAGTTGATTATCAAACGGTTATTGCCTTCGATATAAAGTACTTGCATGATTCTAGTCGATTCGACTTAATTTCAAATTCTGAGAGCAAGTATGGCAGTAAAACGAGTCCAGTCACTTCTATCTATATATTTTTCTCCATTGAGTTACCGATAACTATCACTTTGAGTCTCCTGAATTCTTGTAGATATTATAGCACGGGAAGATGATTCGAATTCCATAATTTCCGCTTAAAAGACCGGGTTGCATTTTGATTCGCGTGATTGGTGGGTATGTGTCTAAGAGCCCAAATGGGATGTGTGCATTCACCTCAATACCATGTGATTTGCATTTTGACTATCCTGATTTGTTAACTTTCACATCTTCACAAGTAAATGGAGATCAATGTCGGTTAAAAAATATGAGACCCAAGGCCAAACCCGATCCATGGACTCCTCGGCCCGCTTGGTAGTCTGTCAAAGCTCCTTCCTCTATGCTCCAGTAGCTGTGGTAAATCATTGATGGAGTGCAATAAATAGCTTGTCATGACGTCGATTGGAAAATGTCAAGAGTTGAACAATTTAAATGTACGCATATACATGAATATTTAAAATTCTCATGCATTCTGCAAACAAGAGATGGAAACCGGTCGAGACTTTGAAATCAGTCCAAACGAGCGACTTAAGTCAACCGGCATTAAGCCGGTAGCAGTGTGACTGCAAGCCGATTTCTAGGCGGTGTTCAGTCACTGGAATGAAACTCTATTCGCAAGAATCAAAAAAATCAAAATAATATCCATCAATTACGTGATAATTTGCCGAAAGAACAGATGCTCTTTGAGCTGTGCGCACAGCACAGTTATATGCATAAATGTAGTTACAAATAAATGTAGTTAATTAAATCTTAATTCATAAAAGCTGTGCAGGATAGACTTATGCCTTCTGGCCAATTCCTATTATCTGTGGGCAATATTTCTTCATACACACAGAAGAGTTATTTAGACATTCTTTGTTGTAGATCATGTTCTATTATTTTTGCTCAGCTACGTTTAATGAAATTCTATTTGGCAGAGCTAAGTTCTACGAAAGCTAAAAACCACTGCAAGCGCTTATGTATAGCTTTAAGCATTCAAGTATTTTACGTCAGAAACTACCATTCTACAGCAATATTAGCAACAACCAGATGGAATGATAGGAACGCTGACAAATTCCTTTAAAAAGCTCAATACCCGTTTCATTGCCCATGTACAATAATTAGGTGATAATTGCATTGAAGTTATCTCTTTCATTAAACTTTTATGTCCACATTTTCAAACCTAGCTTTACTTTGGTCTAATTTGATCCGATGACTTGAATGAAAGACCGCGACATGAATTTTATCAACGGAAGCATGATTTCCATTTTATAACTTTCATTGGCCAGATATCACTGAACATGCAAAGATAATTAAAATTGTGAAGAAAATTGCTTCTCTTTATTACGCGCGGTAGCATTTCTGGACTAATGACTAAAATGATCATATTCATCGCCTGGAATTGATGGAGAATTTGTCTATAGTGCGTTGTGACTTATTGTGTCAGAGGAGAAATTCTTGCCTTTATGGCGTTGAAATGCTTGGCTCACAACAAAATCAACACGTCTGACATTCATATTGAATATCACGAATTTTGCAAAAAATATAATTTTCTTTTTTTCAGCAGTATTCATTTCTTCAAAAGGCTGTTATTAATTCAAAGAGTGATGTAATTTTGCGGCCAAAGTGTTATATTGCTGGATTGATCAGAAATTGCATTCATTTTATTAAAAAAATCATCAAAAGCATAATTACGTACATATGCATTACTTATTTTATGTATCAATTTATGCAACTGCATGATTTCCAGGGAATTATCTGTCTCTACATGTTGCCTGATGTAAATGGTACATCATTTGTATCTTCGCTTTCTTATGCTCAGTAAATACAAAAGACAGATAGCCAGAATTTTGTGTTCAACTGTCCTCGTAAGCTCTTCATCCTATATTCTTAGTTAAAAAGCAGGAAAGTCCAATAATTTCCATTCACTTACGAAAAAATATCTTTTAAGTTTTTGGGTCAGACCCAAGACATCGACCATCGTAACTTTTAGTTTTATCGTACTCGTTGCATTTGACCCACTGACATATTTTGAAAGGTGATTTTTTTGAAGGTCTGAATTTTGCCCATCTGCAAACATTTTGTGTAATAGCTTTCAGAGAAACAGATCAGGCTTTCCATAAAGAAAAACGTTGGCCAGTACGTGAGTGCTCACTCCTTTATTTCCAGCAGGTTTTTAGTAAAACCATGTGCACACGTTCCGGATGTTTCGCGCGTTCGCTCGTCTTCAGGAATTAATTAATTAATCAATGCAATAATAAACAAATTAATCAATATTCCACATGAATGCTGTCAAGTGCAGCATGAATAAACTCATCTCACAGCCCACATGTCGCACTTTATTCTGTCGTGAGCAGTCTCATGCAAATAACACAGCTTGCACTGGCTATATACATCACACTAGGGTCAGAATAACAGAATAACTGAACAGAGAAGGATAAAACGAGCTTTGTGGATATGGAGCTGGAATGGACTCCAACAAGACATAATAAGCCAGAGTGGATCGAGAGTCCAATATGCAGTTAGATCGAAGTCGCCAATTGAGGATACTTTGCCGGAGCTGAGTTAGTAATTTCACACCGCTCCACTTTCGTGGCTACATTACCACATGACAGTTGTCGTCTCCATAAATTTTCATTCGCGAATTGCTACGAGCATATGATAAAGTCTACACAGAATTAGAAAAAAGGGTGTTACTAGTTCTTACTTTCTTAGCAAACTTACATTAAAACAATTGAGCATAAGTGACTTTAAAGGATTTTGAGTTACAACATCAGTTATGGCTTCAGCAAGGTCTGCAGATGAACAAGGTCTGCCTGAAGTTAATGCAAAACACTTATGTCAATGAAACTCGGAATTGAGAGCCAAGAGATTAAGAAAAATTGTCATTTTTGAATCACCGCTGTGCAACGCTAATCCGACTCATAAAACAGCTGTATATGCCACATTGCGGGGTCTGAGGATGTCTTTGCGGTCATATAACCTCTTTTTAATCAAAATTTCATTTGATAACAATATCTTACAGCTACGTAATGCAAGCATTATTCTAGCAACTGACGTTCATGATAAAGGTATTGAAGAGCGTAACCTCGACGCACTGAGTTTCCATCATAGTGGCATGCAGGTCATTCACGCATTTTGGGAACTCTTGTGATGTTGGTTGAGGGGGTGAATATTCTTCTGAGAAATACTGCTTTCTCCTTTGATTCGTTTGAGTTGACAAGCGAACTGCAGAAATATCTGGAAATTAGTTTCCACGTGCAATTGAATTTCATTCTACTTTTTCCAACTTTCTACTCTTTTTGAATAATTTGAATTCAACTGATGTTACGATAATGCGGAAAATTCTTTATCAAATTTATCTGAGGAATAGCATGTTTGCTGCAAAACTCCAAGAAAAATATGATAATATATGTTGAGATGTTAATGCATTTCATCCTTTGAGAAGCAATTTATAATTCTCTATTCACCTTAGAGAGTGCACTCGTATTAGATCTTTTTTATGGCTCTTTATGAGGAAACCAATTATGCACGTTTGTGATCATCCGCATTTAAGCGCTATACGGTCTCATATAGACTATCTGAAAGACAGTCATTTATCATATTTCGTTATTTTATCATTTCATTTCAGAATGGAATGATCTGATGACATTTTTACAGAGTACATTTCTGTAGTGTTTTACCTGCCATCTGGATTTCAAAGATTGAATCACATCAACAAGACGAAATGTAGTTGATGATTAAGTACTTTTGCCACGATGGTCTCCTGCAAAGACTATGGACGATGGACTCCTGCACGAAACACACACAAAGTAGGTCGCATATTTATGGTCTGCGTAAAATGCCGCCAAAAAGAACTATTTAGACAGAGAATTCGCTTTATCTTGATGTTGAAGCATAAATGCATTATTTTTCGATGATTTCTATGTCAAATTTATTTTTCAATCATTGCAATTTTTTCATTTCAGGATTTCCAGTAATCAAATATCTTGCAAGTCAGAAATTTACATCATGTTTCCATCAACTGTCGCAAATAATGTCTGTCTGTAGTGCGATGTTGACATGTTGGGATAAATTCAGATGGAAAACAAGGTATGGAGAGATGTCAAGAACGTTGACCTCTATTTCTGATCGGTGGTTTCACTAATTCAACGACATGTTAACGTCAGGAACTTACATTTTGTCGTTTCTTGATCTTCGACTTCATTTTCTTCATCCCTTGTGTTTTCTTCTGCATCTCCACTTTCTTCAAGCGCTGAAATGGTGAAATCAAATAGTGTCTGTGAAATAGTGATGCAGACATCCTTCTATTGAAAAGCATATCCATCTCATAACACAGGTGATTATTTCATCTGAAGCTCAGTTTTCTTTTTTAGCTTCACATTTTGTGAGGAAGTCAAAAGATCAAAAATGTTTTATTGTCGACTTGAGCTCTATTTTTAGTGTTTTATTGTTATTCCAGCAATTGACCCACGCACCCCACTTTAGCGCAATATGCGTTATAATGCGGATCACGCAAATAGCAATCATGAGAAGGTTTGATAATTTCAGTGTCCAGTTGCACTAGGATATTTTATCTGTCTGTTCTGACTTGATATAGGGGTGGGTCCATCTTTGTAATTTTTGTCTAACTTTTCGTGTCTTGCATTCTCTTACTGCGCTCTGAGCCAGCTCGGGGAGAGCACTTTATAAATATACGATTTATTATTTATTTATTATCATCATTATTATTATTATTATCTGCTATTCCATGTTGAATTATACGGCTATGTATATCATACTACTGTTGATAACTTCAAATTTAATGTAAAGTCACTTAACATTGGTGCGGGTGAACTTATGAACATGGGCTACCACAAGTAGCATGCTGTTTTTACAAAGTTATACAGTTCAGCTTCATTCTTTTATATAATTTTTCTCTATTTTCAAAACACGTTTATTTCAATTTTTGCCCCTTTGAAAATTTTATATTTCCACCCGCAAAAGATTTTAGCACACAATGTTTCCTTTTTACTAACCAATTATGAGAATGCGAAAGTATAAATGTACGTGCAGAAAGAGAAGAGTAAGTGCTTTTCGACAATGATTGTTCACTACCTAATTTATGCTACTGTCCTACATTCAAAGAACATCGAAGATGATTAATTTTTATTCGGTGTCAGTGGTAAGCTGTACAACAACACAACAGATACAAATCGAATTTAGCGTGAACTTGCTTTTGCAAAGCATAAGATGTTTTAAGATATTTATGTCTTGCCTGCAAGGTATTGAATTCTGTCTTATTTTATTCTGTTTAACTGCATGCATAATATTCAGATTTCGCAGGATTATTTCAAATGATCCAAAAAAGATTCCGATGACTTTAGAAATCTTAAAATCATATCAATGAATCTATATTTAGAAGGCTTTATAGACAAGGAGACAAACGAAAAGAAGTTTAATGCATGGTGAGAAAGACATTAGAGTAAAGACAAAGGCGTGAGGATTGATGATCATGACTGGACATATCAGGTTAGCAGATTTCTACTTTACAGCTCACGAAGTAGTTGAAAGTCGTCCTTAACCGATTTATTCATCATTATTCTGTGTTATATGATGGATATCAATCCCTTTCAAGAAATAAAATGACAGCACATTGTCAGCAACATCATTTAGAACGAAGAAAAACTGAGTGAAATATTAAATCAGAACATCAATGATCCAGCCAGAATAATGCGTGGGCAGGATATTACTGGTCCGTGAAGATACAGTTTCATCAAAATTTCTCTATGTTACTTTTTGTCATTTATTTCATCATTACATTTCATCAAACATTTCATATTGACAAAGCGCTTGACCAGATTGAAAACAGTTCTCTAGATAATTATTTCATAGAAAAGGTTGCCGGAGTTTTTTCAATTTCGTTATCAAAAATTGTCAATTACTTGAGATTGTAGACGCACGATCAGTATCTCCTAAGCTGACCTAATTGATAGAGAGACCATGCTCAACAAAACCTAAATGTATGACGGATGTCTTCATGCAATACAGCAAATTCGGCATCGAATGACATTTTTGATAACAAAATAACGCGACAGGTCGATGACATCCGCATGGACCCGCCCCTCGCATCCACCATAGCAATCCTCCTTCTATAGAGTTGGAACGAAATTAATTCAAAGTAGATTGTAGTCCCATAATTATGTTATAATAGATGCGTTGATGACTGCATGCGCATACTTGTATTTTTGATGATTTAAGTAAAATAAAAGTTAATTAATTTGAGTAAAAAGTAAATAAGCTATAACAATTTCTTAATCAACAACATCTTCCCTTAGAACTCAAAATAAGTATATTTTTACGCCTATGTAACTGCGTTGCTTATGTACTGCGGCCACAGAATTAGATTCATCTGCGCGCACTTCGGTTTCCTAGAATGGAAGAGTTATATGTAACCTTAATATCGAAATAGCACATCACAGAATTAGACAACTTGCTCCTTCTCGAATGGATAATTCGTATATTGCTTGCTATTGGAAATGGCAAACAATAAACAGTCAGCAGTGGACACCAGAGTCAGTGAGAGATGCGTGCGTGCTGTGATATCACTTCTCACACACCAAAACACACATCGTCCATCTAACATTCGATTCAGTGTATACACAATGCAGCAAGGAATGGTGAGAAGACGATGGTGAAATCATCAAGTGAACTAATTTTCGCACGCCTGCTTCTTTTTTAATAATGATCGGAAGGGCCAACATTATGGAGAAAACTTGAGGGCAATGATCTGAATTCTTCGAATCTGAAGGAATTGTGACAATCGAAGCACTTTGCTGGAACTCACATTAATCCGCAAGCGACGCACGACTTTTTTCCTATCTCTGTAAGGTATTAGGAATTCCTTTTTACCCACTTCATAGGTACCTCTATGTGCCGGCGATTTCGTATTAATCATACTTCTAGCAAACCGAAGCAGATAAACAAAATATTTAATTCTGTGACTGCGGCGCACTGTACATTGAAGGCATTCAAAACCTCAAATATAGGTGGCATGGTGACTAAATGATGCTAACAGATGCTTTAGAACCCGGTGCAGAGGGCATTAGCCAGTAATTATATTAATTTCATTAATTTCATTTTTGTTCAAAATTCCTTAGGTTCGATAACCAATATCACAGTACATCATAGAATTTAGAATTTTTTCTCTTAATCAGTAGAATTGATGCTCAGAAATTGTTCCTAGTTACCAGTTGTCTATATATTTATGGCAAATATTTTTGCAATGAAAGTCTAAACATAGCATCGTTCGTGTGACGTGATATCATTTCATTGACGTTTCTTTCCAGAATACCATCAATCATCTCATCGACTTTTCGTCGCATTCTCTCTTTCATATGAAAACTTCGCTTATCTTCTCCGTTCGTTCACAAAAGATAGCAAAATTGTGAGCAAAGATAATGTCCTTGGCATCTATTTTATCTTCTTTCGCCACGCCTCTCGACGGTGGAATCAACCTAGTAGTTCCTGGTTATTCTCATTAATGTGTTGAAAAAATCTTATTGATCTTGAAAAATGATGAAACTATTCTAGTCATTCCCATAACAGCCTAAAAGCCATCCTTCGTACATGCAAAAGAAACTGAGAAGTAAGCTCATACAAGGAGAAACAAATTTGCGGTTACCTTGCTTATCGCCATTTGCTTATATGAACAAATATTCATTAATAATACTATTCAAACTTAATTTAAACTTGAACATATGTAGCCTAGCAGATTCATTTATTGCGGTTCTTTAAATCTTATGTACACGCATTTTGTCAACAGGACAATATTTACATGCATTTAGGACGCAAACTGCGATACGGACATTTAAGCTAAATCACTGAAGATAGTGGTCTAAGGACAATTGATACAATGGAAACCCCAAAGAAGTAAGACAGCTCAGTGAAAATTCAATCTTGCATGCTATCTATGTATTTTCGTAAATTATTTAATTGAAAAAAATCAATATCATAAACCATTCTTCTTCAAATATCTATTTAAAGCCGTCGTCGGCTACTGAAAAAAAAATTGCAGATTAATGACAATGACTAAAGCAGTTTAGGTACATAGAGTATGCGCTTCAAATCATGAGGAATTTCGGCAATTTTTGTTGTTATGCTCATTATTCAAAATGCATTTAGAACGTAGGGAATAGAGTTCATTTTCGTTCTAGATTTTTATTTTTTGCCTTCGTTTTTTGAGTTCGTCTAGTTTTCGCTATCATTTTCGTTTCGTATTTTGAATGTTTTGTTATTTATTGAAAAATTGAAATGAGCTTAAAGTAAGCGTACATTAATTTTTTAGTTAATAGTTTTCAAAATTATATAAATAATGGTGCCTCCTAGTTACTTGCCTTCTTTATAGCCTGCGTATAAGATTATCATAGCCTGTGCAAATCTTTAATTCTGCAAGAATATTTAAAGATATTTCTAATTTATCAATTTCATGTTAGCAAACTCACCCTATCAAAAGAAAGTAAGTAATATAAAATGAACTATTATCTAAAACCTATATAGTTGAATAGCCCTATCATTAAGACATAAAACTTAATGATAGAATTTGTACATCATACCGCACTTCCTCTAATAAACGCTGCGGCGCTAGATAACTTTTAAGTGCGGCGCTTAACAGAGAGCGGCGTTTATTACTAAATTAATTTTAAGTGCAGAGTTCAACACAATGTGCAGTTTTCCAAATTGAATATCAACAATAATTTCCAGACATGTGACCTTTTCGGAAAGTATCAAAGGGAGCCAAAAACACATCAAACATTCTTCTTTCTACATTTTCGATAAGTTCATTGCCGACAAAGCGTGTTGGTTTCTTCGATATGGTGATTGAACATAGCGTGGGACTAATTTCTTGGAATTGCCGATATCGTATCTGTATTTGCTGTTTCTTTTTCATGGTCACTTGAAGGGGAGACTCACACAAAACTTGAGCGTGAAGGGTCATGTCATGACTCAGTGCTCACCGAATCTGATTCTAATTCAGAATCTGATGTCGATGGCAACATAAAATTAGACATAATAGTAAACAATTAATTAGCGAAATGATTAGAGTGTGAGGTAAGTTACTTGCATAATGAGAATACAGTAAAATATAGAGTGATTGAAGCACAATGAGTGTGATGCCTTCAACCTTCATCAGTAGGCCTACGTGATAGCGGCACGTATGTCCAAGTGAACATTATATGATAAGAATCTGAGCTGATATATCAAGGATATCAATGTATGTACAGTAGCGAGCATATTAATTGGGTCACCCACACTTTTCACCATAAATGTGCTTTTATGTTTATTTTCTTTTGATTCTTTTGAATTTCTGAACACAAAAGTCTTACAAGTCTATAAACAATGTATATTTTAGTACACCAGCGTATTAAAACTTGGTGTGGCCACCTTTGGCTTGCAATAACGTGCTCACACGTTCAGGCATGCTCAACATCAACTTCCTACAACTCTCATCAAGTTTTGCTTCACCTCAGTGTCACGCTGTCTTACGTCGAGAAGCCGATTGATCAAATCACTTCGACCGGTAAGGGTGTGTCGCTCCAGTTGTCGTTTGATGATGGCCCATATTGTTTCTATCGGGCTCATGTCTGGAGAATTGCTCGGCCATGGTAACACTCGAATTTGATTCTCCTCGAAGTATTTTTTGATCACTTTGGCTGTGTGGCAGGGGGCGTTATCTTGTTGGTAAATGAAGTCATCCCCGAACCAATCACTTGCCTGAGGGACCAAACGAGTCCTTAGTACACAAAGATACTGACTAGCATTCATCGATCCATCAACAACATGTATCCGTCCCATACCTTGACTACATGTACATTGATACCACATCATTACATTGATACATCAATTAAGAGCCAATGAAAACATGCAAAAACTACATATGCAGTCAGGTGGATAGATTTGCTGGGCTGATGAGGGTTAATGTGACTTCTTTTGTTATAATATCAGTGCAAGATCATCAAGTATTCCAGTGACGTTTGATTACTACATTCTTGTTTTTCTAGCTAAATGAACGATGTATGTACTACATTGGTTACAATTCTTTTCTTATAATTTTCATGATATCAGAGGTGCGGCGTTCGTTAGAGGGTGGCGTTTATTAAAAAGTTTACCTTTCAGTTGCGTTTCAGGGCACCGTTTATTACAGGAAATGCAATAATGCATTGGATGACTAACGTGTTTCAGAAGATTTCTATTCATCGAATTCTTCTTCTTTTATTTGTCCACATAACGGTTGATCTTAGTATTCATAGGAATATGGCGCGAAAGTAATCAATTAAAGACAAAATGTAGACAAATTTACTTGCATGCAGGTTGCAAAATTTCTTATGCAATTTGACACTTAAAAGTGGCATTTTATTGTTTATTCAATGGCGCATTTCGGATTCATTGCAATTATATGTATTGTGATGTCTCATTTAAATGATGTATTTTGTAAACACTGGTATAATATGTGTTTATAGACCACGTACCGGTATTGTTTCATTAGTAATGGGACTTCCTTGACTGATTCTAGATCGTTCAACGATGCCCAAAATCATTCAGTTCGATAAATAGCACAGGATTGACCAAACCAGAACTTGCATCTCGATTTGAAGGCATGGACTTGTGCAATATTGTATATACTATACATACTATACGCAGGTTAAAAGTCAAAAATCAAAAATTTTTATTTCCAAGAGCATTGGAAAACAGGAACATACATGTGTGTGCGTCTAATCTGAACCCAGTCACAGAAAACAACTGAAGGTCCCTACTAAACAGAAGAGAAATTGTTGTTTCGCAACAAAATGACTTCTCCTCAAAATGACTGGACGAGGCAAAGTAGGTAAAGGTCTCGGAAATGGTATTACCAAGAGTCATCGCAAAGTGCTGCCTGATGACATCCAAGGTATCACGAAACCCGCTATTCGTTGCCTTGCATGACGAGGTGGTGCCAATCATATCTCCGGTCTGAGACCCGAGGAGTTCTCGAAGTCTTCCTCGAGAACGTCATCCGTAATGCAGTCACCCAGATGGAACATGCCAAGAGGAAGACTGTCACCGCTACAATATATATGTACATCTCATCATTGAATAAAAAGTTGGCGAACCTGAATTTGCAGCAAAAATGCATTTTTAAGCGCGCATCCAAATAGTTGAAAAAATCACCCATTCAATGAGGTTGTAGGTCTTTAACCAAGAGGTGGTGTAGACCCAAAAGAAAGATTTTCTTCAAAAAACACTTTCACTAACATCATTTTCACTGTAAATTCCAGGAAAGGAACTCTATGGAATGGATTTCATAACTGTTTCATCAACAAAATTGCATGTACAGTATGTGTATATAAAAACAAGAATTGATAATTTTCTAACAATCAAAAAGTTATATCGACTGCTCTAATTGATAATAAACAAACAGGACTTATTAATGTCCCTTGGGGGCACATGACATTACCATGACCCCGTTCCTCTGAATTCACTTGAACTTTCTCTAAAGATTATCCATAAAAATCTTCAGCTTACCTTCTTCGTCACTGTCTTTACATTCTTTCCTTTCTTTTCTATCCGGAAGACCAAACACAGTGGCTGGAATTTTCCAATTCATAAATACCTGAAATATAAATTTGTTCAATGAATTAGGAAATCGAATAGTTAAAGCTGATGTTAACATGAATGCACTGCAAATTCAAAAGGTCTAGCAGGGTCGTCTAAATGTCGGTCTAAATCAAAAATTGACTTCATTATTTTAGATATCTATGTATCAGACATAGCGATCATAGTTGCTCTGTTGTATGATGATAAGAAAAATAGCATACGAGGTCTATGCTCCTTTAAAAAATAGGATTAAGACTCCGTGTTAGACCCTTTCAATGTAAAGTGCGGATGAAAAGTGGTATTCAATTTCCAAGCATAAATGAATAGTTACAAGAGCATTTCTTATCAAACAATAAGACAGATGGTATTGTCATTTTCAGTAGAAATATTCAGAATATGAATCTAGCTATTTAAAGTGATGAAGGAATAAAACAGTATTATTGATATGGTAAGGCATTTATGCAAGCAAATCATATACTGATATTGATGTCGATTAATGGAACATTGTCGGAATCGACCTTTAATAGACTATTACATAGCATCATGTAGACGACATATCTGCTACATCTTGGATAAGCACGTCTGCAAATTTATTGTTTCAAATTCCATCGACAGCAGCATTTAATTCAAACTTAAAGTGCAGAATAGCCTATAGCAGCATGTTGGATTATCTTGATGCTGTAAATACTCTCGTTATTATGGGATTGCTTGGATGGTAGCAAGTTTGTGCATATTATAGCAGTTTTCATTTTAGAATTTCAACACTTCACGTCCTTCGCTCTCACACTCACAAAAGTTCAGGCCGTAGAATCGTGGAATATGTATATGTTCGTATAATTATGGAATTTATATATATACAAAAATACTGTGGAATGAAGCTCTTGATCTCAGCAATTTATGACATTTCATGATACAAGTACATGCATTTTCAATGAGTTCATTTGATGTCAAATGGCAAATGGAAAATCGGAGCAAATGATCATTATTAATAAAGTATAATTATAAAATATAAATCACATATAAAAGAAGGTTGATCTGGTAAAAATGTCCATTTCAAAAAAATTCCAAGAGAATTCTTTCTCTTGTCTGATTATAAAGCTTTTAAAAGTAATAGCTATTTCACTCAATGAGGACAAGTTAGCACCGGGTATTTCCTCTTACTTAATTTATAAATTTTTTTGTGTGCGTGCATGCGCACGCAGCCTCCTACTTACTGCGCATTGAATAAATCCAAAAACACTTCATTTGCGTTCGAGAACACATTAGTGACAAAACCATGTTTTTAAAATTCTCATAAATGAATTAGTTTGCTTTCTTTGCTTTTTTAACATTTTCATATTTATTGTTTTGCTTTTTTATTCCAGCATTTTTCATTGTTTCTTCTCAATTGAGCAACCTATTAAATGTGTCAGCAATCTCAAAAACAGCTTAAGTGACTGAAACATAGCACCTGTGACGTCGACAACAAGCTATTCATCAAGCGTCATAACCGTATTGTACGAAAACGTCGAAGTTCTGAATTCGTCGCATGCGGAAGCGTCGTATCCTAATTGATCACGCTTCCATTTTCGTCGCAATTGGACTCCGATTTGGTCGCAGTTTGATTGATCAATAAGCTAATCATGCGTAGATCAGAACGAAGTCTACGGGTCTATGGTGCCCATGCCAAGGCATGGTACAAATAGGGATTATTAAGAATAGATATTTCCAAGTTCAGGTTAGTCCATGCTTAGATCAACTCTAAGCATCTCTAGGCGAACCAACTATGTTTCCTTATTTCGATAACTGCCATAATGATTTTGATTTTCATCACGTGATTTAAAATTATATTTTTCGATCGCTTACTCCATTACTTGAATCATTTTTTCAAGGTATAATCAAGAGAAGGACGTGTTATGGGAATAAATTAATAAATTCAATGATGGAGAATTCAAATGACCAGCTACGATTAGAAAAAACCCAGAGTTACTGCTTCTCTATTTCACCGTTTCAAATTTCAAGTTAAATTTTTTTAAACATGTAAGGAAACATAAAATATAGAATATTTTGAATGTCACGAATTCGGATGCGACGAATTGGGATGCGACTTTTGCGACGTAATCGTATGCGATAAATTCGGAATTGCAACGTTTTAGCATATATCACATCATAACACGTGTTTGTATCATAACGCTTTTACTTGTTAAAGGTAAAAAAATCGATTTCTTAAAACCCATGGATAGACAGTAAGATTTTTGGCTTATTTACTTTCTCTCTCATCATTAAAGTGCATCAATATGTCTGTCTATATCATACTCATTTCAAGTACTGGGATCTCGAAATGTCATAGTTTTGAAGCAACGTGTTTATAAGCATATTCTAAAGACTTAAAAATATGCTTAAAACCACGGTTAAAATGAACACGTGTTGCATGTGTTGAAAACACAGTTTAAAATCCTGTTTAAATACAAACTTTGCATGCATCAATGTTATACAGAATAAAGTTCATGCTCAAATGCGTGGTTTTAGAGCCATGTCTAAAAACCCGGCTTTATATCATTGTTTTAAATACTATTTTGCGTTAATATTGTTATTTCTGTCCCTTCTAATAATACACTATTCAATTGACATTATAAACCTTAAATAATTTAGTAAAATAAGAGCTTCGGTAATCGTGCACTACTCTGAGCAGGCACTGAGCATTATTGCATAAATGTACAATTAGTAATTATCAATTCTGTCTAAACACCACGCAGACAATTAGGCCTACTGAGGCTGAGAATAAGCTATCGCATCCGATGTTTACTACTTTTTCAAAAATCTTTGTAAAGCGTGGTTCCAATTCACACCATTATCTATAAACTCTTATCAATGACAGCTCTATTCCAGCAGAAATTACATTTCATTCACAAATCCCTCGTCTTGAAGGATTTTCTGTTTTGCTTGATGCGCCATATCTGTACAAAGATTCTTGGAATTTATGAATGATATACAAAGCGTTCTTTTCATGAGTTTGAAAATCGTCACGGTTAACAAACATCACATCCCCTTGCTGCATGGCCATGGGTACAGTCTCCAAAAAACAAGTTTTCTGATATAATGCGTCAAGTAATTGATGACTCTAAATCGACAGGTGACATGCATCTCAAATGATTTACATGCTCGTACAATGCGAGTAATAAGTAATAGCAACAACTTATAGTGATTTACATATAGGAAGAAAGTACCCTATATGCAGGTAAACAAAGTTTCCTATTCATAAGCTTTCTTCTAAACGGTCAGCAACAAAATGCAAGTAACCAATCAATGTACTCATTGCAAACTGGTCAGGCGATTGCAAAATAAATTATGATAAAATATTTATTCTTGTTGATATGCATTATTTAAGATAAGTGATTTTTATTTATTAAAATTGAAATCGTATAGATCACAAGTTACAACAACGAGTGAATACAAGTGAGAAAAGGCACAGACGAACTAAAGTGAAGAAAAAGTGTGACATAAAGAAAAATCAGACTTCATTTGTTAGTTGTAGACTGACAAACGTTGACAGTACAAAATATATGACCATGGAATAATGAGCTTACGTGCTCGTACGACAAGAAAAGGTTTTCGAAAATGTTTGCTGACACGCACTCTTTCAGGAATGAAGCTGTTTAGTGGATGTAAAGATTGAGCTTTCACATTTTAACAAGAAATCAATGGCCCTCTCTTCGAAAATATTTGCAAGATTAGGGAAATTCTTACATGAACAATCTGAACCGCAAATGATCTTATGTGCACGTTTCTGAAACCGCTCTAATTTTATCAACAACTTCGCAGGTAAACGACCATAGGTAACTGAGACATACAAAATCAAACTGGTAATCAATGAATGATAAACGTTTGCCAGATCGTTTTTTACATTGGTAAGGATCATGCTAAATTTTCAAGTAGGCAACAATCATCACGCACAGAAGACTTTAGGATACATAGAACCAACAGACATGTGGGTATAACTTATGCATTACAACGCTTATTGCTGCCGTCTGGGTTTGATTTGTGCATATTTTCTTCTTTGTTATCTTTGCTTTCGGATTTACAAACTGTTGAACCGTTATTTCCTATCAAACACGACTACAGCGTATTTGCTTGTCATCACTGATCAAATTTTGACTTTACTGACCGACGATGACATTCCAATCAGAAAAAATACTCTTCGGTACATTTTGAAAATTGCATGTGCAAATGTTCTTTTCAGATTCGATGGCAAGCTGCGTTTCCTGGATGACGATTTGTCTATAGACTCGTGTCTCGCGCAAATCAATGTCAATCATTGCGATTAAAGATGATTGAGTTCCGTTTACACGATTGACAATTAAGAGGGCATGGTTCTCCTTGTCACACCAATCCGTCTCAATGTTGGTCAGCTAGGCATCAAGGTGACTTCCGAATCCGATCGATTATGATTAAGACTTTCGGGCACAGTTCAAGTCCGATGAAAATTCTGAATAGAATTTAAAAATCACTGTGTGATAAATAATCCTCTATTTATGATTTTTCGTGACTTCTATCATCTCAGTTGCACTTCCGACCGATGTTATTTAATTCACAATTAGATAGTCGGACAGCCAAAGGGGAGTTCACATTTACTCAAAAGTCATAATTTTACTATAGATGGATTAAAGGTATAGTCAGCGATATTATGTCCTTGAAATGTCACATTTTCCTTTATGTATTGAGATAATTGTCTCTGGTACTGTGTCATACGATATTGTAATAATGCACTGTGAGAAATAACAAATGTCACTAACTTGCAGCGATATGCTCTCTTTGACCATCTTTGCATTTCATCCTCGAATATTTCAGTATATCATGAAACGTCGAATGATAAAAATCCTCCGTTTTAGCAATTTCCTTGTGGCTACCGATGAATGTCAATTTAGATGAAATCGACAATTATCTGCGTAGGAAGCTCACTCATCTATCTTAATGTCAGAAAAACTTGATAAACTTTCTTCAAACAGGACTGATAGGAAATGATTTCATCATTTGATGCTAGGGTTTCAGGTGCCAAAATAGAAAGAAGAAGTTTGTTCTCGAAAATTACTTTCAATCAAAAACTGTCAATAAACAATATTTTATTATTTGATATGTCCCTGAGAATTCTTTTCACAATCATCATTCATTCAGATAAGTCAGAGAGGAAATTCTTCTACGAGGAATGGAAAATGAATGATAATGTCTGTAGATTTTCTCCTCAGTTCGTAGCTATAATTGATTATTGCAAAGAAAGAAAAGACAAAAGTGATCTTTTGATAATAATTATTTTTATCATGTCAATCCTGTATTCCATTCCAGATTGAACACGAACACATCTCTATAAATTGCTGCAAATATGACCATGAGTGTGAATGCGTTCGTATCATTGTTCTGTAGTAATTTAGCCTGTTGTCTCCACCTACAGAAAACCTAATCATGGGAAACCCCATTCATCGAAATCTCACTTGTCACAACCAGTTATGAGACGCATCAGCCATTGCTCTTATCTTCTTTTGTTTTCTTTATCTCAACTATGTTTGTTGGTGTGATTGTTCGCAATCTTTTTCGTTTGCTAGAGTTCTCGACATGTAGGCCCATAGGGTAAGTATATTAGGTAGAGTGGTAACTCCGCATTTATTAAATCCCCAATGTGTATGCACTTTCGATTTTATTGAATGATCTCGAGGGTGATATAGTCGGAATTGCTTCCAAATGTGAGATATGTGCATTTATGCAGTTTTGAAGAAATTACCACGGAACTGACTGATCATGATAGCAATGCAGAAGGAAATGATATTACTTTACAGATCGTCCGTGTCATGACATCCTTAAAGAGGTAATGTTTGTTAAATTAGCAACTCGATGACCTGCTATTGCTCTCATGCTGAACCTCAAGAGAATCTTCTTCAGCGTTATCATATCACAAGCAACCTGCCACTGGTAGAGCAAAATATAACAATCAAGAACAATGATTTCAATTAACTTTGAAAGATATAAATGGGTCCATATCACCATTCAGATTCAAGGAGTGAAACATTAATTTAGTGAATCATAAATTCATGACGATGAAAATTGAATTATAAACATGAAATTTCAGCCACGACAGCACAGTAAACTCTCGACTTTTTCATGAAGAATTCCACCATTATAATGCCGTTCATTAGATTTCCTTGATCAGCAGCATAATTTCCGCTTAGCTAGGATGCTTATTAGCAAATATTCATACCTTTTGACATCCAACTTGTTTCATGCTACTTGTATAGGGGAGACATCTCGGTAGTATATAAATTGGCAAAATTTTGACTTTTTCAAAACTGCTCAAATAATTTTTTGGACCACGGGAACGCAATCTCCGCAAAAAACTGAATCTTTTCATATAAAAATTTTCACTGTATACAGATACTTTTTGAGTCGACACTCTACCTACGTACACTTACTATGTGTAGGCCTGCATCCTAGATTTATCCCTAGCATTTTGAATTATCCTGCAATTTCGTATTCCTCGTGTCATTGTCCCTCCGCAAGAAATTGATGATTTCACTTAATTTGTTTTGAGCACTACCATGCTTTACTAAAAATCGCTTTTTTAAAAGAATCATAAAAGCTATTAACCGACCGTCGCTTCAGAGATCAATGCATTGATCAGGTGCACATGCAATGAAGGAATGGCTTGTGCGCAAGGAAACGGTCACTCAGTATTATTCATGTTTCCATATCTTCTGTAGAATCCAGCCTAAACATCTTTAATCTAAACTTTCATCTTTCTTGATGAAGTTAATTTGCACACAATTATCCCTATTGTGGAAAACATAAATAACGCTATTAATTTTGTGACCGAATAATGGCATCAGATCAATAGCTTTGGCGAATGCTAGAAATAAAGATTTTGAAATATGAAGTAACTTAGAATGACAACAAGGGCTTCACCAAATGAACCCACTTTGCTCCCCTGTTGTAATTATTTCCGTGAATGCCATCGATGGAAAGCTACAGATGCTCTATAATACGATAATTTATTCGGTACTGACATATTCATTTTTAAATTCTTTTTTATCTTGAATCCATTTGATAACTATAATTGAAGGCACAAAATTCACTTTAGAAGCAGCAGATAATGGCTTGCTTTAATTTCGTGGACGTTGAGGAACTGTATTAACCAAAACTATATATTTACTTCGTGTGGCATGAAAAACTGGATAAATTTGGTTTTTTCTGCATAAGGAAATTTGGATGCCTAGTGACATGAAAAATATTTTTCTTATCAATAGTAGGACTATACAGTGAGTGAGTCACCACTTCAAATGAATTACAGTCAAACCGTAGCAGAAAAATTAATAAATAAGGAAGCTAACTTCCAAATTTCAGATGCCTATATAGGTTTGTAAATGCTTGTGCAAATGCATCCACAAATTCTTTTACAGTTATAGCAATAAGAGCAAGAAGCGCTTAACGGGTGATATCTGTAATATAATATTACAATTTTTTATTGTTATTCACGTCATGTTGCTTGTTGCTTTGCTTGTGATGTATATGGCGTACATAAGTCAAATGAGTCGAGCTTTGTCATACATTACATCACCGGTGTATAATAAGTACATATTGGTAATCATGATACCAAATGCGCTTTATCTGAATAAATCAATTCGCAGATGCATGACGCAGATTGCAGTTTGGGCAAAAATGAAATTTTCTATGTTTTCTCTGATTAAACGAAAAGCACTAAGCTCAGAGTCATACTTTTTGGCACCGAATGTCTTCAGGTCATTTCCTTTCATGTTCATGCATCCCTGTGTATAAAGCTAAACACGTTTTGATTTGGCGAGCCTCTTAATGTTGGCAAACACCAACATTTTGAGCAACTTTATCCACAATCAACCACATTCTCAAATACATTGTCGATCAGAAGCATAATAATAGCACATGCACATCATAGGAAATGACCTGAAGACATTCCATGTCAAAAATTATGACCTTAGACTTAATACTTTCCAGTTGATCAGCGAAAACATAGAAAATTTCAATTTAACATAAAGCTGCAATGTGCGTCCCATTGGATTTGCATGTGTTTTTCTTTGATCCTGTCTGACAAGAAGAGGAACTCACTAGAGTTCGACAGACGTGCAGATTCGTAGTAGACAGAAGATGTACATCATATTGTGAAAGTCTCATTTTCGGCCTCTTTTCCTGGAGAAACTCGTTCTGGCTGCCGGGCTAAATAAACATTTCATTAAAGTGATGAGACTGTAGCTAGTATAACTCTGCTTCACAGGAGTTCGAACATAAAAGTGGATGTAGATTTAATTGATCGGTATCAATCGTCTTTACCAGAACTCTCATCCTCAGCAATATCTTTCTCATCCCAAGTTCCACTTAAGGCGATCTCTGTTTCTCTCTCATCCCTTCCGTCATACCAAATTTATGTTGGTGATTACTTTGACAATCCATCGTCCAAAACTCAGTAAAAGTAAAGAAAAATAGGTTGAGGAATCATTGGTCTATTCGATGATTACCTCTTCTAGACAGTGGAAGACGTGAGACATCTCGTGCGCTTTGAGGATAAATTTGCGTTTAAAAAAGTTCATTCATACTTTAATTAAGATATGATGATAGGAAAAAGATTAGACTTTGCAGAATTTTCTTATAAGATTGGATGCAATTAACCAATCTTAGACTATGTTACTATTTTAAAGGATCTGGTGAGCTATAGCCTTGCTGCATCAGTCATGATTAACCCTTTAATGCATTTTGTGCCTTGTAGAGAACATTTTGACCCACATCTTTTGGATCAACATTGCGCAGAAATATTGAGCCCAAAGCGGCAAAATGCTGTAACCAAAAGAAAGAAGAGATCAATGTGCTTCTAATGACACCTCTCCCAACTTCGTACGATCCCTAGAACGCCTGCAAATTGTATTCAAAGAAAATTTTTATTTTTCAAAAAAAAGTAAATAAATATTTTTTGAAAATAATTTATGCATGAAAGGGTTGAAGAAATCTTAGTAAATAATGTAGGCATGACATAAACCAGTAGGTACACCAAGAGCATCACAGATTATCAAAATGATTTTGACCGCTTAGCCCTAAAATTCTTATAATACTAAATTCTCACAATTCAGATGCTAGTAATTAATATTGAGTGGACTAATTATTGTTTGTACCGCTGTGCAATCTTGTTTCTCTGTGCAATGTTTCACTACATGTACGTGTTTATGTTCATTTGTGATTTATGAAAAGAGAAAAGCACTTAAGTAATGTAATGCAAAAATTCACAATTTTCTTTCAGTTCAATTAATGCAATGCACTGTTCAATAGTTTTGTGTACCCAATGCTGCTATCATAAGTAATGTTCATTTTATAAGCATCATATTTCGGCCTCCACATCCCTTATGAACAGAGCTGGAAAAATTCCACTGAAATTTTTTAATTCCAATTCCAATTCCAGAGCAGAAATTTCAATTCCATTTCCAATTCCAATTCTAGTCGAAACAGTTCAATTCAATTCCAATTCCAATTCCAATTCCATAATGAGATTCATTTCCGATAATTGCATGACGCGTATATATTAATGTATCTAAAGTTTCCTCGCTTCAATCTAACCCATGTGCCCGTATCCTATCCTCGTTATTCCTGTGTGCCGTTCCCTGCGTCGTTCCTATGTGCGTTCTCAATGAGAACTCATGAGAACTTCTCATGTTCATATTTCACATTTCTTGTGTACATGTACATTTATATATGTAGCCGGTCAGCATACGCCATTTTCGTTTCGTAAACGAGATATTCAACATCTTGTGAAAAAGAGAAAGGAAAATTAACGGTCAGCAAAGAATCAAACGCTGAGAGAGAGAGAGAGAGAGCATATAGAAAGTCCTAGAATGGAAATTGCATGAAAATTATGGCACACGCCGGAGGAACTAAGTTGGGCCAAAACGCAAATTGTGCGAGATTTGGTGTCCATGTTTTCTTATTTGTATTTATATTTATCAAGACAAATTGTGATCTGGATTGCTGCCCCTTGTCCAAAGATCATACACAAAAGCAATAGTGAATTTACAAAATACTGCGGCGACAGGATGACAAAGAAAGAAATCCTTTAAAACGTTCTGTACGTTCATCATTTTGAAATATCGCTCCTATAATCTATCAAGAGTATTATCAGTCACATATGCAACTTGCAATGTCGATTTACAGAACATACATTGCTCCAGCTTGAAATCAGAGGTCAAGAAATCTCAGAGTATTCATTTTACTTGAAAGGGCTCCCCTGTTCACTATATTTGAACAATTTTCAAAATCTTTACATGCTTTCGAATATCAGCTTCCAAAATATCATCACACTATATCACATGTGTCATTTAATGATTAATTGAAAAGTTCCAGCGACTATTCACTTATCTGAGAAATTATTGTCGGTGCAGAAGCTTTCAATGTGTTTATTCGACAAAAGCGCTAGGTTTCTTAACCGTATGAAGGAGAAATCATCCTATAATTAGAATTTTTTCTATTGAATTCTTGAGATATTCTTACAACCAGTGCACAGCCCACTTTCAATTATGACTTTGTGGACCAATTTTTAATTCGAATTTTGAAAAATAGTTGTTAATGACTGCTGCAAATCGACACAATATACCAACCCAGGGAATAGTAGGCCATAGCACATTAAACAATGCCACCATCTCACTTCATATTATCTAAAGTTTTAATAATGAAAGCAACACAATTGACTTCATGTGTTTAATACCCGAGCGCAGGGGTGGCGCTACGAGGGGTCCTGGGGGGGCACATGCCCCCCCCCCAAGAAAATTATTGGACCCCCGTCGGCAGGGCCACTGTCGGCACCCGGATTAAATTTTGTCGGCAGTCGGCCTCCAGCACCTATATTTTGCATTACAATAATAGAGAGTAGTTACGAATCGTTGCATTAGATACTGACTTGGATTGCTAGCCAAGTCAGCAATATTTACTACAAGCATTTTTGTTTACAACGTTATCTCTTTATCCTGTTGAACGGTAGCAAGATTGTATAGGGAGGAGATTTTCTCTGTGTCGAGTTTTTGGTTATTTGATAATTGTTGACACGTGAACAGCTATAATAGGTCATTAAACACAAGATAAAAGTTTGTTATCGTCTTGTTAAGGTTCGGTATCACGTTTCTGAGATCTTATTCTAAGACATAGCTTTAATGAATAATTAGAACAGCTGACAATATGAAGGAGCAATTGTCATTTTTGATGATTTTGCCGTGTTCAGAATATGCGAGCGTATTTTATCTAATAGATTTGCTACCTATTAACATGTAGCATTATAGCTGATTTCTCAGTGGACTTTTTGAATGATGAGGATGAGATAAGATAATAGATAAGCGATTTTTTACTAGAGATTTCCACCTGCTAATACAATCAATCAACAGATCGTCTATCTTGAGAGACAATGAGCTAATTCAGATTTCGGTAGTGCATGGTGTGATCGATCAAATTTTGCGCGGGCGTAGCGAGCGTACGTAGATCATATCGTGCGATGATCTTGCTATTTTACCAATGAGATGGTCCAAATATGCTACAGTCATGTGATTTGCTTTCATTTGGATGTTTAAAGCAAAACGAAACGCCACATCTGCACCATTTCTGAAGTCGCACGACTGATTCAACAGTTAATAGAACGCCTGTTGTTCGCGTTGTCGAATAGTTCAAACGGTCGATCTGCTAAACAGAGTGTCAAATTATGAATTGATACTTTACTTTCAAAGTCAGTGGTACAGTAAGGTATGGAGTAACCTCAGCGACTCTATTGCCTGGTCGCTGCGTCGTTTCTGGAAGCAGTTCCGACTAACTTCGACGTGTCGGCCCTCGCTACTGGGACATCATCCCAGGTGGTTGACTTTGGCGAGAATGTGGAATTTTTCCGCTGAGTGAACAGTCGAAGGAAAAAATGGAGGCATATATGTACCACTGACTTGGCCATGAGAAGTAGGGACACCCCAGTGACGGCTGGCCACCACTTACAGCATGTTTTAACAGAAATTAAGATTTCCTCCCCTACTTCGTTTGAAAGACCTGTCTGGGTGTAGTGTCGAAAGCAACAACTTTGACAATCTGAGAGGGACCGGCCTGAGAGTGGAGACAGAAGTTTAAAATTGCAATTGATTCGCCAGCAGCTTCAAACATGAGATCTTGGCAAGTCTCATCTTGGAAGTAGTTAAGATAGGCTTTAATAATTACAAACATACTTTGAAAGTACTCAAGAAAAATTTGCATCTTTTTGACTGAAAATCCCTTTTACTATTGCGAAATACAGAAGTCACATACATTGACATATACATGCAGTGTAACCTACAGTATGGGTAGTCATATAACCGTAGCATCTGTGTAGGCAAATAGTCTGCATCCCATGCAGTCACATGGTCAGTCATACAAAATGCTTTGTAGTTAAGCGCAAGGTTATAGTTCCTAAGTGATAGTCATGATAATGCAGTATACATAATTTGCATGCAATTGGACATAAATGCACATTTAGTATGCCTAATTTAACTTGTTATATAATCGAAATATTTCTAATTCAATTTGTAAGAGTCTAGATAATAAGGTTAAACTTTCTCGGGGTTCAACTTAGCCAGGCCAAGGAGTTATGAAACAAATCAAGCAGATGAGCTTGGTGATGCTTGTGGTCTAGAAAAAAACAAGCTCAAGAAAAAGAATTAGAAAACATTCGAAATGTTTAAAAGACAGTGTAGTTATATCTTCGCTAGGATCCTCTTCCATTATTGATTTCCGCACACAAGTATTTTATCCGATAATTGATCTTTGCATGAACGAGTTGAACCGATGATTTAACGAGGAAAATGAAGTTATCATGAAAGCATGAAAGATAAATCGGCACTGACCCCTGGAAGCAAAGATTTTTTAAAGTAGGATATCACTAGGGCATCACTAATCGTGAATTACGTGCGCTGGAGCCTGTTCAGCAATCGAGAGACCGCCGTTTTTATCTTCTGCCTAAAATCCACAAAAATAAATGGCCTACTCCTTTTATGCCACCCGGTAGACCAATTGTTTCCGATACTTCAAGTGTCTCCAGAAATTGTGCTTCTTACATAGAATATTTTTTGTCACCGATAGCTAAAAGTTTACCTAGCTACGTACGCGACTCGAACCATGTAATTTCTATTTTGAAGAATTTTCGCTTACAAGATGACTCTATTTTATTTACAGTGGACGTAGCGTCGCTATACACCAATATTCCAACAAACGAAGGTGTTAAAGCATGTGCTCAAGCTTTTTTGAATTTTCCTGATGTACGCCGTATTAACAATCATTTACCTGCAGGTAATTACCAGCAGCTGTTGGTAATTGGTATTAATAAATATTATCTGTAGGTAATTACCAGCAGCTGTTGGTAATTACTTGTAGGTGTTGGTAATTGGTATTAACAAATTTTAACTGTAGGTAATTACAAACACCAACAGGTCAAAATTGTTACCGACAGCTACCTGTAGGTAAAATGTCGATAAATGTTTTCATTAGTCATAATAATTAGAAATCTGTCCTCTACATGACTCAGTATGGTATACTATGCTAAGCTAACATGTCAAATGAACAGTATTATTTTGTTTTACACCCTCATATAGCAAATATACGAGCGTATATATGCCTAATCTTCGCCGAACTTTGTCTATAAAAATACCTTTGTGAAATTTTGATCAAAAAGTCTAAAGTAAGCATTTTTGCTCATGGTATATATATATACTGAAAAATTTTCTATATAAAAAACGTTATAGCGCTGTACCGGTTTCAATATTGATTTTTATGGAGGTTATGAATAACAATACAATAATTAAAATTATGAAATATTTTTTCAAATTATGCTTGAGGTAGACTTATATTACAAACAAAATTCCTCATGAAAGAATCAGATTCATATGATTTTTAAAGATAATCGTTTTTGTTGGACTGATTACCATAAAGAGGAGACTTTTCTTTTATGCATAGCTACGAGAAAGCTGTACATGTAATTGACAAGATAATTGAGACGTAAAAGAATTCTCAAATTAACCTCAAAATGATTAATATGTAGGCTAGAGTATTTTGTTACATTGATAGCGTACATTAATGTAACCACATTTATGTTCCACATACGTAAATATGATACATCCTAATTTACTTTACACAATCGATGTCAACGAGGACTTCAATCGTTATTATTTTGAATTTTTGACTGTAGTATAATAAGAAAACTAGTGGGCTGAGAATTTTGTATTTCAAAAATATTGCACAAGTATAAACAATTAGCCAAAAACATCGTTTGTAAAGGCATCTCGATACGCTGATGAGTTCAATGGGAAAGACCCAACAGGAGGAAGATCGGTTTCTTGGTCATCAATTTCAACATCACTCAAATCTTGCAATCTTATATCGATTGCTATGTTTTGCAAAATAATACAAGCTGCTACAACTTTAGCAACCTTTTCGCTATTAAGACTCGCTTCACTGTGTAATATTGCAAAGCGTCGTTTCAAACGTCCAAAAGCGTTTTCGATTAGAACACGTGTTCGCTTATGTTTACTGTTATAAACTGTCTGGGCATCAGTCTGGGGATTTCTGTAAGGTGTGAAGAGCCATTTTCTGTTCGGATATCCAGAATCTCCTAAAATTATTCCATCCAATCTCCCCGCTTCACAATAATCCCAAAGAGAGCTGTTACGTAATATGAATGAATCGTGAGTGGATCCGGGCCATTTCGCAGAGAAATTGATGAATTTCCCATTGGCATCGCAAACTGCCTGTAAGCTTACATTGATACTATGATATCCTTTGCGATTAACATAATCATTTTCATCTTCACCTGGAGCAAGAATGCGTACATGGGTACAATCCAAGCATCCAACAACTCGAGGAAACCCCGCAATTTGGTAAAACTCTGATTGAGCATGCCGACTTGCATCTCGTGAAGAAGGGAACTTAACGAAGTCATCAACATGTCTAACAATTGCATCTATAAATCTGGTTACTATGAGAGAAACTTCGGGTTGAGATATATGAAAGTCGTCTGCAACCCCTATCTGGAAATCGTTAGAGGATAAATATCTCAGTGCTATACATACTTGTATTTCGACTGGAATTGCTCGACTTTTTGCCGTTACCGACTGCAGATCATTTCTCAACATATCAGATAAATAAATAATTCCGTTCTTGTCAAATCGAAATCTAGAATATAATTCTTTGTCGTTCAATTCAGCCAAGGGATCAAATATCTTCCTATACGATTTCGTTTTTCGGCTTGCAGCGATCATAAACCTTGCCATGATACTGTAAAGGAAAAATATATATTGCGTGAATGAGACTTTTAAAATGAATGCTAAGACTGAAATCGTATACGAGTATACACATAGAAATGTATTGTACCAGCCGCGCGGACGACTGGCACAATCCATTTCTATATGATTCACAAATTTGGCGAAAAAACTACAAAGTTATATAAAATGTAATTCAAATGTCAAGTTCTTAAAATATAGCCCAACGTAAGCTATTCATTACACGGATATGATTGAGAGACTATATAGGCTACAATAAAAGGCCTATAGACTATACTTTTCTACTAAACTTCTGAAGCAAGATACCAAGTTATACTAATAATTAATTAACAGTTTCTAAAATTCTATTATAAAGGAAAGGCAAATTTCATTGATAGCAATCAATTATTGTTGCAAAACAAATGAAAATTATCTTTTCGGAGTAGTTTGGGGATCTTTCAAATTAAAAATTCAATTAATAATCCCGAATTAAATATATTTAATAGAATTCTTTTTCATAAATGTATTCTAAATACGTGTACTCAATGGATAGCTTTCATGTACATGAACAAACAAAAACAAAGGATTGTTGTGATAACTCTATTATATAACCAAAACCAATACCAAAGAACACTTAACACCAATACCATATGAACACACATCTACATGGAGGGCCTACTGATACTAATGAAAAAATCAGAAAATATTTTCTGTAGTAAAACTCGAGTCGTTCAGGATAAAGTCTTATAAAACATCACGATCAAATTCAGCTAATTTTATATCAAAAAACTTTTCAGCTTTACTAAACAGTCTGAATTTTATTTCTTGAAGTTCAAGATCTCGTTTTAGGACTTTCTCCTGAAGGAGCAGAATGTCCTCTTGACTTAGTTTCTTTTTAGGTGATTTCTTCTGGCTCACCTGTCGGTTTGTTGGTAGATTTATTGGATCGTTATTTTCATCAGTACCCAATGCAACAATACCAGTTTCATTCGCATTGTCGGGTATACTCGTATTCTGATGCTCTCTGTTTGTAGGTCCTGGATCACTTGAAGTTCCGACATCATTGGTGTTGTTGCTTGTTATGAGGTCAGCTACCGTTGATTCCATTCCTCCTGCGATACCCCGGAAACCAACAGTTTTCCCCAACACATTCACCACTTTCTCATTAGTCTCTGTCAGGGGTTTCGGAGGTGGGCCACCACCAGTTCTTTGTTTGGCTCTGACATGGGTAGCATTGGCCTTCTTTGATGTTCGTTTCAAGTAGCGCCACTTATCTTCAACCTTTTTTGTGGTGAGCTGAACACCAAATTCAGCATTGATCTTCAGCGTTATGGACTCCCAGGCTTCTTTCTTTCTTAAATCGATTTGAGCCTTTCGTCCCTTGTTTTCCAAAATACTGCGATTCTCTTCATACAGCTCGATTATTCGAATATCGAGTTCTTTGCCTTTAGACATATTGGTCATTGTACATCAGTCATAGTTAACATGTGTCTCATAAAGATGTGATCGACCAAGGTGTCAATGCTGAATTCTGATTGGCCGATGGCAGTAACCAGTGAAGAGCTACTGTGAATGTTACTGTCAGTTTGTTAATACCATGAACTGAGCTGTTGTGAAAGTTACCAACTGCTGTTGGTAATTCACAGTAGGATTACCGACAGATTGTTAATACGGGCACGATCTCACGATATTGTCAATGCTACGTTTGTTACTATCATCCAATGACTTTACTTTTCATGGTGAAAGATTTTTACAAGTCCACGGGACCGCCATGGGCTGCGCCTTTGGTGGTTCCTATGCCAACATTTATCTTGGACAATGGGAGGAGCAGATCCTTAAGTTCTCAAAAATTCCATGCTTATGGATCCGCTTCATTGATGATATTTTTGGAGTGTGGAATCATTCGGAAGCGGACCTACTTACCTTTGTAAATTCTGTAAATAGCCTCGATGTAAATATTTCTGTCTCTGTGACTTTTAATTTGTACAGTATCAGATTTTTAGATTTAGAACTGTACAGATGTAATGATTGTATTTTTCACCGTGTAGGCTTCAAACCCACAGATTCTTTTAACTTATTAGATACCGACTCATATCATCCATCACATATCTTTTCCAGTATTATTTATTCTCAATTGTACAGATTTTTAACTCTCAGTTCTACTTACCGTGATTTCTGTTTGAGCAGAGAGATTGTACAAAAGAACTGGATGAAAAAAGGCTATACACGCAGTGCTATCAGAAATTGTATTCGCAAACTTTTTGCATTTACTCACCGTAGCCCCTCCTTGTGGGAACCGGGCTTTTTTTCCATGTGATCCACATAAGTGTTGTAATATTTGTAAATACGCTACACCTACCTTTTCTGTACATACTTACCCCATTTTACATAGGTTGTATTGCAATAGTGTAGCTGTAATTTATCTCATTACCTGTACAAACTGTTTTAAGTCGTACGTAGGAGAAACATCGAGATGTCTTGCAACTCGTATCAGAGAACATGTATATAATATTTTATATTGTCATCCTACTGCTGTCTCTGAACATTTCCGTACGCATTGTTCCATTGCACATTTCTCTTTTACCGCATTGGAGTATTGTGTGAACACTACCAAACGAAAGACCAAAGAAGCTAGATGGATGAAGCGGCTCAATACAATTTCACCGCACGGAATCAATAAGCTTGGTGACTACAATAATTCTATTCACTTGGTCTTACCACATAGCGCCTGCAGCAAGCAAATTGTCCGTATCTGTCAACAGTCAATCAAAAACTACATTGGCAGCTACACAAACCACTCAAATCTTCGTAACTTGTTGAACACTTTTCGCTAATGTATTTAATGCCCGTAAACGATTGTACTGTGCTTCAGTTTATGCGATTTGATAAAGACATTACACGAAACCGGTCATCGCATTAGTATCGAGTTTTCTGTCCTCTCTGTTGGAACTCAGTGTGCGCGGTATTAGTTGGGTTTTGGCCCAACCTTGATATCTTCGGGTATCTACTACTGAAAATCCCTTTTACTATTGCGAAATACAGAAGTCACATACATTGACATATACATGCAGTGTAACCTACAGTATGGGTAGTCATATAACCGTAGCATCTGTGTAGGCAAATAGTCTGCATCCCATGCAGTCACATGGTCAGTCATACAAAATGCTTTGTAGTTAAGCGCAAGGTTATAGTTCCTAAGTGATAGTCATGATAATGCAGTATACATAATTTGCATGCAATTGGACATAAATGCACATTTAGTATGCCTAATTTAACTTGTTATATAATCGAAATATTTCTAATTCAATTTGTAAG
The DNA here is from genome assembly GCA_907163375.1 of Prostheceraeus crozeri. NCBI lineage: Eukaryota > Metazoa > Platyhelminthes > Polycladida > Euryleptidae > Prostheceraeus > Prostheceraeus crozeri. The sequence continues at coordinate 123,894 of CAJQUW010004739.1, read as the reverse complement.
AGTCTAGATAATAAGGTTAAACTTTCTCGGGGTTCAACTTAGCCAGGCCAAGGAGTTATGAAACAAATCAAGCAGATGAGCTTGGTGATGCTTGTGTTCTAGAAAAAAACAAGCTCAAGAAAAAGAATTAGAAAACATTCGAAATGTTTAAAAGACAGTGTAGTTATATCTTCGCTAGGATCCTCTTCCATTATTGATTTCCGCACACAAGTATTTTATCCGATAATTGATCTTTGCATGAACGAGTTGAACCGATGATTTAACGAGGAAAATGAGGTTATCATGAAAGCATGAAAGATAAATCGGCACTGACCCCTGGAAGCAAAGATTTTTTAAAGTAGGATATCATCCGACCCTTCGGAGAAATTTACAATGCTCAACAAGACGATCTCGATATTGAAGTAAAAAGTATGATGCGATTACTATCAAGAAAAAGGACGACATTGATCATTGTCCTTACTGTTATTTTCTCTGTTTATGTATAAAATAGTATCACGAATACCAATTACTTTTGTAGACCTATCTCATTTCAGTTTTTGCTCGTATCTTTTGTAAATGTAGGCCAATACTGATTTCAACGAAGTTATAACTTGCAAGCTCTATCCATTTGCTTTTGTACATAAATGATATTGTTTCTTGAAAATCGTGTCCTAACACGGTAGGAAAACTACATGTGTACATCCCATGTCTTTCAAAGTTTTATGACATGTGCATGCGTCAGTTCCTTGTCCTCACCATTTGTACATAAAAAATTCTAGTATTTTCTCTATATACCTTTTTCTCAAATTAAATTTGGAAAACAAATGCATAAAGTTCCTACATAGGCTCTGATTATTTGAGTTGCATGGATGCATTAACATCAAATCGACTGACATAGCTTTTATGGTGTAGTCGAGAACTCCTAGAAAAAAGAGTGCATGATGGTCATCATCACGCACGCTACATGAGTCAAAGCATCCTCGTATTTATACAACACGTAGCGTTTAGCAAGCGAAGATGCTTTCAGTTCATAGCTACTTATTTACGAATTTTAATTGTTCCCACAAGAAGAAATTTAACAAACCGGTACAAAACTTGCTACCTGCTCTTATGCAATATACACGAGGTAAGCCAACAGGCATTTGTTTCAAAATTCTCGAAGTTAACATACATGCATCACGTAAGATTTTGAAAGAAAATCATAGATATACTCGTTATTAATAATTAAAGAAATCTCAGATATGGCAACACATTTTCGGTAACAGTTAACGTAAATTGTCTGAAAGAAGAAATCGGACATATGTGTAGGTGCATAACAAAGTGTGCATCGATTGCACAATTTTTTGTGTGTGCAAAAATTGCACATTTACAACTCAATTACACAATTGACATGTGCATGTATACCCCACAAGCAGGCATAGCTGTTCATAGATTACAATAATTAGTCGGTATAGCCTGTCGGCACCTCGGTTAAAACCGTCGGCACAACGCTTCCATGGACCCCCCCAGCTCTAGGACCCTGGCGCCACCACTGCCCGAGCGCTTTCGTGCCCTCTTGTCAAGGGTGGACGGCCAAGTGTGAACATGTACAGAGATGGCTGAGAAACATTCAATGATAACTGCCGCCAGTGACACCAACCAATCAGTGCCAAGGTAAAGACAATGAATAAAGGAACTCTTTATGTACACATAAAACAAGTCGCCTCGCAGCTATGTACAGTGCTTCCAATACAGGCAAAGAAAAACGATATTTACAAGATGATAAAATAGAAAAATATGTACAAAGTGGACAATACTGAAAAGAGTCACATTCAAGTATGTGTCGAGCGATAGAACTTAGAGGTGCTGTTCTAGATCGCGGTCTTGTCTTTCTATCCTCAAGCCACCTAGGAACATGTTCTCTCATTCGGACCCGCAAAGTCCTCTCGGTACGTCCGATGTAACTGTGTCCACAGTCACATTGAAAATCCCCTCAAAGTTTTATTATAATAGTCACAATTAGCACCCTTTATTCAACAATGGAATAAAACTAGCTCTGTCGATCTATCTCTCTCTCTTATCTCTGCGTGCAGTTAACACAACGGCCGAATACTGTGATTTAAATTTTTTGTACAAATAGATTTATCACAGGTCTATCGAAAAAGTGGAATTGAGGTTTATCAAGGTCAATTCCAATTCCAGTAGATTTAAATATCGTCAATTCCAATTCCAATTCCGACTTTTCCAACTCTGCTTATGAAAGTGCCAAGTATAGAAAATATTTATAAATTGAAATACATACGGGTCGACATAAAAATTGCGCATTCTTAAGCGATTGGTTTGTTAAGATTGAATTCATCGTTTTCATCAGGTACGGTATTTTGGCAACTATCAAGACAAATAGATTGTTGATCGACATTTAAATAACTCCTGATGTCACTTCTACTTTTTGAGTGATTATATGACATTTCCAGACAGATATGAAAGTTGTGTTTAAGTATTTGAAGTAGAATGATTTATTATTGAGCGGATGTTCGCTTTGTATTATGGTTTTTTATGGTGATGGCAAATATTCCATGTCAGTGAGTGTGAAAGTATGGCTTCTTAATGCATCAGTTGATTTCTTTTCGAGATTCACTGTCTGAATATGGAATTCACGCACGACGTGCATTTTCTCATCAGAACGCCGTCTAAAAATGGCTAGGATGCGGTTCTTTGCGGCAAAGACTATAACCATACTTTTTGTAAACGTTCTGGGCAGGGAAAACACTATCAAAGTTAGCAGAATTTAAGCTATCATTAAAGAATTCGACAAGAGGTGCGAGGCGGTGACACAAAAGGACGATTCATAGATCCCGTTCAAATTGCTGCAACGACATAATATCCAGGAAATTAGATAATTAAGTGAGGTTGACAATCGATCATCTTGTGACAGACATTCACCTTCGAAATATTTTTTATTCAGATATTAAGAAGTATTGGATTAACTTATCATCCCTTCATTGCCGGTTTGAAAGATTAATGTATGCAGTGCTTTTCTACGATTTTTTTGATAGCAACTTTTCATGCTTCTTTTAAACTACTTTCACTATGTATATAAGAAAAACTAGAACCCAAATAGTCAAATCAAAAAACAATTGATGCACGAGCGCTTTCATTTCAATCAATCTTCAGGTGCATTCAAAAATACAAAAAAATGAATGCACCTGAAGATTGATTGAAATGAAATCGCTCGTGCATCAATTGTTTTTTGATTTGACTATTTGGGTTCTAGTTTTTCATATATATTACTGAATACTGCGTTTTATCTTTTATATTTTCTGTATATATATATATATATATATATATATATATATATATACATAGTGAAAGTAGTTTAAAAGAAGCATGAAAAGATATATATATATAGTATATATAGTAATATATATAGTTGTAAACTACAATCCTGGCTGTGCCTAGGGTGTGCATCCCCTTTATATCTTAGTCGTGCTATCGCTAGGGAAACGATGAACGATACATCGTACAAAATATTTTGCATACATTTTACAAAATATTATGCTAGCAAGACAGTACTCCTTCAAATTGCTCTCAGAATGCCCATAAATATTGAGTACTTATTTAAAGGAAAGGACCAGATCAATAGGTGACCTCTACCCACCTGTTGTTCACCCAATTTGATTGCTTGCGATTTTTGGCTATACATATAGTCATACTTCCACTAAAAAGTACACGACGAAAAATGAATCTTTCATTCAATTCGTGAAGCATTCGTAATCGCATTACTACAGAAATCGAAGACACCCCTATGATTATTTCGTAACTTGACACCTTGCTTGGACAATGATGGGGATCTTTTTGAATCTTGATTTTCAGAATAACAACTTTCGATCACTGTTTGTAAGTAGTAATTAGACCATATCTGCTCTTTTCATTTGGTAAAAACTCACATCGAAAACTTCATGATGAATTGAAGGAATTGACGCAATAGGTAATAGTACGCATGATCGAATTAATTTCGAAGCAGTTTATTGCATTTTATCATAATAAAATCAATCTGCTCTTTCCAGACGTCGATTGAAACTTAGATTTTGACATATTGACAATGACGGAAAGGCTCCTCATTTCCAAATGAGTTAGTGCATAATCCATTAACTCAGGGAATTGATAAAAATCATGCTCTCAATCATGATCCCAATATCACTTTAAATTGTAGAGAAAAATATAAAAGGAATCAAGAGAGACTGAGTGTGTCAAGGGGAGATTTCTAATCAAAAGAAATAACGCTTCAATAAACGAATGAAGAAGTAGAGAATTAGACTGGTTATGTCTAAAGCATGTTCCGCCTACTCAAATTTCTGCTGATTTGAGAATAATAACTGTTTGCTACAAGCGGCAAGGAGTGGAAATTAATGATAAAACATATATCCGTGATTTCTCATTGAGTTGTTTATTACTTGTAACTTAAAACTTTTGAGAACTTATCATCAAGTCTTACAGTCAGACTTATAGTGTTCGCTAGGCTAGTCAAAGTCAATTAATTTTGCACAAACACTTGAGCGTGAGCAAAATAATTGTCAGTGACTTGCGGAAACACAAATCAAAACTGCTACATCTGAGAAAATCGAAACCGAAGCTTCACTTCGTTCGAATAATCGGAAAACCAGAATTAATGTCGAAGAATTCCTGAGCTCAACTCATCGATCAAGCATATGAGCTATTTGATTGAATTTAGTGGCTTGATATGAAAGCATATACTTTTTTCAATGCAGCTATACTCAGTGTTGCGTGGAAATAGGCATTCCCTTATTCTGGTGTGGGAATGGATTTTTATCTAATAGCAATTCCCACATGTGGAATTTCTTTGGAACACATGAAGCAAACGTTAAAATGCCTCAGCCTTGTATTGTGGTAACAGGAGAACTTCATATCGTTATCTTGAAAATTAATTGGTTTTTTACATCGACGATTTATCGTAAAACAGCTGCTTCTTCGATGCTGTTTTTTGGCATGCCAAATTTTCGACAGACAGAACGTCAGTCATCTTTCAGGGCAAGTGACACAATGAAATCGGTCCAAACGGCATGCATCAGCTACAATTGAATACATGTCATGGCCTCAATCAAGCGGAACAAATGTAAATTAACATGTACATGCAGCACTAGGAAATGGAGACATGCAGCCATAGCACAAAAGGAAAAAAGGAAAAATAATACAATAATAAAATCAGAATACAAAAAATTTATAGAGGCAAATTAACTAATAGGCATAAATAAACGAAAAACAAGATGAAATAATTCTGAAAACTCTCTTTAAAAATAGTAATAAATGCAAATAGAAAAGGAGAAAAAATAATGCATCAAGTGACAACTAAAATAATAAAAAGCGGGAAACCAAACAGCGAAAACAACGTAAATAGAAGCGCTAAGCAGAAACTGTAAACGCATAACGCTAAAACCAAACTGAAATAGAACTAAATTAAAATGATCAAGCTAATATCGTAACAAACAATAGTAAATAGATAAACATGCAAAAATAAAAAGATTAAAAGATTAAAAATAAAAAAATTATAGGCCTATATTTATTGTATTTATTATATTTTTGTATTCTGATTTATATGCCTCTATATATTTGTTGTATTCTGATTTTTTATTATTGTGCTATGGCTGTATGTCTCCATATTAGTTGTGTGCTTAGGCTGTATGTCACAGCCTAAATGCAAATCAGACATTAACCGTACATATTAATAAGTACTTCTGCCTGCGATGCGTAGATATAATATCATAAGGCCTAATGCCTACAAAGAAATACCATAGCAGATGGATCGATTATTATGCGAACATGTTTAATATTCTTAATAACAGCATCAGCCTAAACTTCTTGGAGAGAGACCGAACAGGATTGTCGATTAATTTTGAGTTTATCAAAACTCATTATCAGGGCAGTAGAGGAGACAACAGTTGAAGCACGGCATTCATGATCACTAGGCGAATCACTAAAAGTATTTACAAAAAGGTAAAATTAGAAAATGTAGAGATGCCCATTGGTCAGCAGACGCTTGTATTTCTAGAGAAAGATTGTTTATCTGAAGTTGACTAGAATGGAAATTGACTCAAAGTCGCGGCAGATCGGGTGGTGCGGAACTAAGTTGGGGCATGGATCACCAATGAAAAGCTTAGAATTGCACGTGTGACTGATTTTAACCCAATGATACAGTCGTTGACAAGTGTATCTAAGTGAAAATGTGTGCGATTTTTGTGCCACTGTTGTGTATTGCATGAACCTTTACTTCCATTCTAGAGGTTTTATTGCGATCATTTTCTATGCCTGCATCTGATTGAATGCAGATTGTCTCTACAATAAGGATGTGAACACTTTTAAGAATCACTTTGAAGCTTCATGTGGATGACAGCTCACTTCAAAGAAGTTTGACTCTCATGTTGATAATGAGATGGTTCTCCACGTGCCCGGATTCAAGTGATAAATACAGTCCGTTTCATAAAAAGTGGATCATCCTAAAATTTGACTAAATAAAACATAAGTATGATACAGAAAGCATTTTTCATGTCCCTAATATATTTAAATGTTCTTATATAATCTGATAAGCTATGATACAGTAACGGTTCTTAAGAAGCTAATATTTTGTGGCCCTACCCTTATTGTCAATGACATTACCAATTCGTCTAGGCATTGATTCGATGATATCGTTGATTTTTGACTGATCTAACTTTCTCCACTCTCTTTTTAACAGTGACGTAAGTTGTGATACGCCATCTGTAGGTAGCAGTGAATGACGAACGTTACGTTTTAGAATACTCCATACATTTTCTATGGGATTCAGATCAGGAGAACGAGCTGGCCAAGATAATGTCCTAAGCCCTAATTGAGACTTGCATAAGTTGACTCTACTACTCTTGTGACACGTAGCATTATCATCCATAAATAACCAAGTCGATGGATCACCAAGTTTGGCCAATGTTCATTCGTAAAACATTCACATAGCGTTCAGAATTCATGGTTCCTTGCTGTATGTGAAGTTCAGAGCGGCCATTAGTCCAAATGCCAGCCCAAATCAGTAGAGTCGCACCACCTTGTACCCGGGGACGATGTAAATGTCTCGGAATTTCCTGATCAGATTTTATCTATAATCTCAATCGACCATCACTATCCTTCAGACGGACTGATGCTTCATCAGACCAGACAATCCGATCCCATTGATTTCGCCAGTGACAATGACTCATTGCCCATCTGAGACGTCTTTTTGTATGCTGATCTGATAATTCGATCTGAGAGGGCCTCGTACAGCTCTTGAAATTCGACTCAATAAGTCTTCTACGAATAGTGGACTTAGAAATAGACGAGACTAGTGCAGCCATCTCAGTTAACGAGAGACTTGGATCAACTTTAACAAATCTCAAAATTAGGCAGTCTCTACGTTTGGATGTTTTGCGTGGACGGCCAGAGCCCTCTTTACGACAGAGTCGAAAATCATCATTATGCCATCGATGCACATTTGTGTAAGTGACATTTAGTCGCTTGCTTGTAGCTCGCAAAGAAAACAACCCTAGTTCTAGCAAGGCTGACACTTTGCCTTTTGTGAATGCGATCTCGTTATTGTTCATTTGTGCTTTGTATTGTTTTCAACCGGTAAGAGATAGATTTCTAGCTGAAAGCAATCAGGAGTGCTGCCAACACCACCGCAACGAAGTCAGGAAGCTATGGAACATGAAGTCCAGTTAATCACATGTAGCAGTTACATTATTGTTGATGAATAATGGTGCTATACTGGCTCTGATTGACCGATTTTCTTTATTTTTGTTTTGCTTGATAGCTTTTGGCTTGTAGAACAACATATTACATAACAAAGGAAACAAATGTAATTTTATAAGAGTGAGGTATGATTTTGTGTAACATTGCTAAATGAATATCAAATTATCTACTACTTTTTTATCTATAACAAGAAAACAACTCAACATTCATGCTTGAAATTTCCAACAATGATATTAGTAAGCACAACTGACATATCTTCCAAATTTCAGTGAAATTCGTTCAAGTTTGGCGGAGTTAGACAAAGTTGAAGTTAAGGCGATGTTTAAGGGTGATCCATTTTTTATGAAACAATCTGTATAACCAAAAAGCGGCAAATTTCTACGGGCACTTGACGCTTTATTTGATTCGTGCGAGCTTTCGGCTATCCGCCTTAATCATGCACATAAAGTGATGGCAAGTAAAGAAGATCGCAAACAGAATTTACACTAAAATCAATAAATCATTAAAGACAGATACTGAAAGTCAAAGGTCAAAAGGGCAAAGCAAGCATACTATTAAAAAGAAAAATAGTAGGGTAAAGAAATAACAAAAAATATTACAGAATGTTAAGCTGCACACCTTTACAATTGTTCATCAGTTTGGAAGAGTCTATGCTGTTTATACATAAAGATCAAGTATGGTAGCAATGGGGAATGCTGTCGCACCTCAACTTGCTATTATTTACATGGATTATCTTGAATTTGACATACGCGAAAAGTTTGGTGCAGAGATACTATGGCGGCGTTACATTGATGATGTATTTTGTGTTTGGGCAGCAGATATTTCCAGCCAAGAAATACTTTCATTTATCAATAATTTGAATCCATTTACTTTGGAATTGCCTAATACTGATGGTTTTCTTCCATTTCTTGATTGCGACATATATTTCGATGGTTGTTGTTTCCAATCCAGACTGTTCAGCAAGCCGATTCATAGTGGAGCTATTTTACACTGGAACTCAAACTGTCCTATATCAAGCAAAAGGGGCATTGTTCTGGGTGAGATTAGACGAGCTGACTACAGATCTACCACACAAGGGAACAAAGTGTACACTTTTAATTTGATAAAGGAAAAATTCTCAAGAAACGGATATCCTAAACGCTTTGTTGACTCATCTTTCAGACTATACAATCGAAGAAAGTCTGATCCCCTCAACAAGCCTCCAGATACTATTAGAGCCTACATCAAGTGTCCATACGTTGATGAAGTCACTAAAAGACACTACACTTCGTTCTTGAAAAGATTAGGAATCGAAGACTTGGTGAACCCATAGTTTTACGGTGGACAATCATTGAAGCGAATTTTTCATCCACCTAAAGAGAAGTTGCAGTGTGATGCTAATTGCAAATTCTGCCCCATGTCTGATAAACGCAATATGTGCTTCTCAAAATGCGTCATATATCAAATTAATTGTAATTTATGTGGTGAAATTTACATTGGACAAACTAAACGTCTCATCAAGTCTCGTCTTAACGAGCATTTGTTTTTAAATTCCTCTGATTCTGCTGTTCGGGAGCATATTATTACAAAGCATCCAGGTACTCAGCCGACAGTCAAGTGGAAAATCATTCATTCCGGCATAAAAAACCATCAAAAGATGTCCATACTTGAATCTTTATATATAAACAGCATAGACTCTTCCAAACTGATGAACAATTGTAAAGGTGTGCAGCTTAACATTCTGTAATATTTTTTATTATTTCTTTACCCTACTATTTTTCTTTTTAATAGTATGCTTGCTTTGCCCTTTTGACCTTTGACTTTCAGTATCTGTCTTTAATGATTTATTGATTTTAGTGTAAATTCTGTTTGCGATCTTCTTTACTTGCCATCACTTTATGTGCATGATTAAGGCGGATAGCCGAAAGCTCGCACGAATCAAATAAAGCGTCAAGTGCCCGTAGAAATTTCACTCTCATGATTAGGTGCCTCTTTGTCTCACCAAAATGACATTTAGAGCACTGTCTACATATAGCAATACATGACGTCAGATTCTAAGCACAAAGACTGCATTAAAACTGAATAAAAATTTCTTTCATGCTGTGTGACCGAATACCCACAGGATTTCCACAGAGATTTCATGTGGTTTGCTACAGCTGCAGTCCAATGAAAAATCGCGTTGGGACGTCAGCAACTGACTTGCTTCAATTAATTACCGAGCTGTATTTCTACTACCATCTTCGGGATATGTTAGCAGCAACAATTTATCGACTAAATATCGTCAACATACTCGATGTCCTTGGGAATATTAATGAAAATAGAATGATCAATGTCTGCGATAATCTGCGGTCTACCTGTCTAAATGTGACATTCTTCCATGTTTACGCCTACCATAGTTTCATATTTGTAATTGAAGATCTTAAATCTAATAATGTATCTCAAAATTGATGTTATGAACGAAATTTTTTGGTCCCTTGGATACTCAGTTAGAATACAAGGTACAGCTGTGATCACTGACTTCGTGTAATTGTTGTCTACAGACAAATGACGTGCAGTTGTCTAATTCTGAGGCTGTAAATGTTCTACAAGTCAGATAAGAGGAGTTTTACACACTCAACGCTATGCCACGTTAGTGAGAATGCCTGTAGGAGCAAGAGAAGATCGTTTGACGATGCAACACTTCCGGGTGTCAACAACAGAAATGTGGGGGGGGGCAAAGAATAGAAGCACCGAAATTTTTGCTTGTAGCCGAATTTTTCAGAAATCTTTTCCTCTTCGCCTTTGCTTGCAGATGCACACTGAGTGCTTTGTCGAAGTTTCTGTTAGTCCTTGTATCGCCTCATTTTGATATCTACTATCCTAAAATGAAGAGTGTATTCGACTATAAGAATTTATATTTCTTGTAGGCAATGAAGACATAGACATTCGTTTATTCATTTCACGAGTTTCTGCATGCTGGAAATTGCAATGTTACGAGCATACGTACTATCCAGGTATAATAAAATGTCGGATGTGGATAATACCGGATGCTTACAAAAATAACGAAAGTTTCGGCTGATCCAATCTATCCTAACTATATTTAGGAGTGTTTTATCATTTCTAAATGTCAAATAGACGTTTCGTTTTCAATATAAAAAGTTTGTTTCTCACTGTCATTGCTATCAACAGATATCACAGATATTGTCGTATCAATCCATATGAGTCTATTTTTTATTGATGGCGGCGCGTCTTCAATGCAGTTTATTGGCTCAGATTATTCAGATCAATAGTGGAGCTTTTGAAGAGATCAATGCTGACCTTAATGAAGTTGTTTTCCGCACCGATGACAAGTGCATGATGCGGACATTGCTCCTGAAGAGTATATAGAATTTTCATCATCATTCAAATATTTTAAGCTACTTGACTTTCAGAGTCGAATCCCACTCACTTATTCATGATTGTATTCGGTTCCTGTCCTCTGATCATCTCACGCACACACACTTGGTGACTTCCCGGACCATTACTATGTTGCCGATCAACATTTTAAAAAGTCTTCCTCGTTGCTTTCTTCCTTCATCTATGCACAATTAATTCCCATACGTCGTTCTTCTTTCTGGTGACGTGTTTCTGGTGACGTAGTTTCAATTTTTCTGATCTTCACTGAGTTAAGTAGACTCCTGAGAGACCATTGGTGTGTTTATATGCTCTCCTACATGCACATGGTAGTCCCAGCAGTCTTCTAAAACACTTTGTTGATTTGCTGTATGTATTGTTGTGGCTTTAACGATGGCACTAAGAAGATGGGTTTTGGCTTTATTGGGACCCGTTTCTCTCTGCAAATGGCGTCAATTCTTTTCAATTGATGCTGTTCCGATGTAGTTTTAATTCAGATGTTCCGATGTTTCTGGTGTAGCCTTACATAAACTTTTATCAATTTTTTTGTAATTTTTAGCGCTGCATCCAAGCTATCAGCTAAGTCATCGGCCAATTGCAAATAATTTATTGCTACTCTCCTGCATTTGATTTCTTTTTCATATTCATCTAAAATTTCATCATTATTCCCTCAATAAATAGATTGAAGAGTGCTGAGGAGTTCTTTATTGTAGCTTACTATCAACGCACTATACATCTTTTGACAGAAGGATAATAAATTTGCAAAACTTTTGACGTGAGAGCTATTATAAAATTTGAATGTTTGGAATATTTTAGTTGATTTAGGTATATATTCACTTCTAATATTGCGGCATCCATTCTTGATGAAGTAATTTGACATTACATAAAGGATTCTTCATATTAACATAGAGATCTTCACAAATGCCAAATCTTTGAATTTGGAATTATCTGCTTATTATGTATGCATCTTTCAAATTTTAAATGATTTTTTATTATTTTTGTGCTTTTTAGTTCTGCATCTGATCAGCAATTATTGAAATTTTTAGAATCATGTTGCTTTTAACACCAGTGTCTCGATAAAAGTCATCGAATTGGGTTGTTTCTTCACCTGCAGAAACTAAACACAAAAAATGTGCGATTTTAGTTGTATTTGAGCTGAATTAAAAGTTGAAATTATTTGACCTTTTACCTCATCTAATACAGTGATGTAATCTCAGAGCAATTAATAACCATCGTCTTGTTAACCACCGTAATCAGATCTTTCAATTAGTGTATGGTTTATTAGTTTTTGTTGTCATTTTCCATTTCAAAAAGTGATATAATGGAAATTTGCTAAAAATTGGCGCTTTTTGACCTTTGACCTTCACCTCAGCCCACGGATGACCTAAGAAATAAAACTAATAATGCTTTTCTGAATCCCCTTTCAATGCCTATTCGATTGATGTGTGGTTTGGAAAATTGATGCAGTAGTTTGAGAGATCAGGATGGGAGACGGCGAAATTCGCCCATCCCCCTCAGTGGGGCACGTCAGGAAATACGCGAAGCAAATGTTATTCAATGTGCTTTATTTCACCAGATCTTTCGGCCGCTCTGCATTACTATCGTCAATAAATCATAAAAACTTCATTGATAGAATTGATAACCCTATATTTTTTGTAGCTATCGTATACAAGAGGAGTAAAACAAACATGTCTACAGCTTTTTATTTTGGAAAAAAGTTTTTTAAGTATGTCTTTCCCACTCTGATATTCTTGCTCGCTTCACTCGTTAGCTTATTATCCATTCCTGGCTCTCCCTGTCTTCAATTTCTTCTGATCCACGTGTGGTTTCTCTTCTTTCCTTTCACTTGCATATGTATTTGAGAGTCGAATCCCTTGACAAAACATCCAGACTTGATTGCCAGTGCCAAAGACTCGTTTATTCAAATATTATGTTCAGATCAACTTTATGTGTGTAATTCACTTTTCAGCAAACTGGTATAAATCAAAATGAAATATCGTCATCACTTATTTCAACAATATGCTTGCAATTTTTGCATGGCCTATATCCTCCGCTTCCATGATCCATTGCTTCTTTAAACTTATCAACCTACATGTACATGTGTGTTTATCAACAATCAGAAATATATTTAAGCTTCTCATTATTGCGAATGATCTCTAACTTCCTGCTGAGTGTAGTTATCTGCACCTTTCATTGATATTTTATTTATGAAACATATCTACTTTTAACGTTGCGGTCCATCCTAGCCAGTTGGCAACCTCAATATCAAAACCGATGAAAACCTCTTCTTTATGAAATTTATTGCACTAAATCTCATTAGGGTTTTAGCAAAATAAACTTCATCTTTTATCTATCCGCTTTTTACTTTGAAACTTAAAATTGAATTTTTAGGAAAAGCTACATGTAAATCGATTACAACATTGATGGCACCATTGTGAATGTCATGCCCGAAATGTATAGCCATACTTTGATGACCTTAGGTTTATCCCTAAATTGAGTTGATGATAAAATCAAACCATATCGTTTTGGTTATTTTTGAGCAAAGTTTTTTTTCACTCAAAACTCAGAATTATTCGAAGTATGTACAATTTTAAAAGTTTCAAACTAAATGATATCAACAGAGATGCTGAGACTTCAGGTGTTGTATACATGAACAGTGTGCGCCTGTTTACATCTATTCCCTAAGAGAATTTGTGACATGCATTAAAGCAACCGTGGACACATTGAGTTACATAGGGCCACAGACATGAACGCCCCAATATCCAATGTGTTAGTTCTATGACTGTTTCTTAAACCAGCTGCCACGCTAAATAGCAACTAAACAACATTGAGCATTAGCCTATACATTAAGCAGAGCGTTAAAAAATACATAGATTATTTTTTTCCTTTAAAAGAAACGTGCAACTTGAAAACGTTTTTGTTTCAGTTGAAATTAATTGATTGATATACCCAGCAGTCACTAAAATCTGGAGTCGCTTCATTTGTGAATGTCAATTATATTTGTTGTCTGCTTAAACGTCAAACCGTCTCACCTAGAATTGCTGTAAGAAAAATCATATATTATTATCGACACAGAGACATTTCATGTGGAAATAAGTGAAAATTCCAGTCAATAGTTTGCTTCATTGAATCCCAGTTTTATCCATTGTCATCGAAGATGTTATTTCTACAGTGATTAATGTATTCCAGTTAGTAATCAATCAAACTAGTGGTGCGATATTCTATAAAGAATTGTAATATGATTTGCATCAATTCCCTAAATCAATTTCAGGAATTAAATAAATCGTCAATTGAGTAGGCTACTTTTGAATTTTTCGAAGTGACACTTTGAAAAGGACTATGTAATTGCATGCTTATTCTGAACATTGGATGCTTGTAAATATGTCATTCAACCAACAACATATCGGAGGAAGTTGTTGTGCGTGATTAACCCACATGTAAGTTCTTGCATGAACAATACTTACTGTTGACGAGTTGACTCTCCTTTCTGGCCTTACAAGCTTGCTTCTTTTCTTCATAATTTCAGAAGCTGGCCGAGGTGTACGAAATTCCTGATGATTCCAATACTGTCCATTGAAGTCAACTTCGTAGGTAGAGTTGTACTTATCGGGGCGTCCGTTCTGTGCGACTGTTCTCGCGTCGCGACGACTCGGTGGAAATAAGCCTTGAGTGTCTTCAAAAATATATCTCATCCGTCGAGCGAGAATATTCCCCGGAGCCTGGTCCCCACTTTCTATGGGCCAGTCGAAAACCAAGGGCAAAACTTGCCCTGCCGCAGTTGTCATTCTACAACAGTTCTAATAATGTTTGCACTGCTACCGTCGACTGTTTAGCTTACTTCACTGCAAGCTTATTAATAACAAGTTAAACTGATAGCAACAGTAGAGATGTAGTGAATTAATCTGTGTTCATAGACTGACGCATTTGAGGCTTAAACGGCTTGTAGATAGCAAAGTAACGGTCCATAATAATTAACATTGTAATCCACAGTCATGATGCATTGAATAATTACTTAAGTCTCTTTTGTTTCTTCACTGCTTCAGTGAAGCAAGACCGAATACTGTATAGGTATCATACACTTGACCAACAGCTGAGTCACAAACGGGATGCTGTTAACCGTTATGTATGACTGATATATGAAAACAGTCTTTGCGACTTCTAATCTCGTCACGCTGTATGATTGAAGTAAATATCCCTACCAGATGGATTATATCAAACAATGGCTCTATTTGCAGGGGGGATAGCGACTTCTGAATTTATTGTAGTACTTATTAGGAGATTTAAATACACTTGAGGTCAGTGGCGCATCAAAAGACATTGTCCTCTCGATGTAGAGTGTAATTATGGATAACACGGTCTAGTAATTTTTGGACAGACTGATAAACAAGTCGTTTTCCAAACAGCAGAAATCACAATATAAAAGATCACAAGCAAGGAGCATTTTAGAAAAGTTATCTCGATACATGCAAAACACGAAATACCATGGTTTCAAAATACTTGAAATAGCAATGCCGTAAATTCATGATTAATTGTTATTGCATTGCTGCATGCATCATTAGTAAGTTGAATAACAATATGTACAGATGTATAGTGATAGTAAATTCAAGCATTACAGATGTGACTGACCATTTTAGAGGTTCAAATAACAAACAAGGTAAATATACATTTCGATCAATCTAAAAGGAGACTTTACAAAAGTAAAACGTGATAAGATATACCCCGTCCCAATACGCACATTATCTACATACTCAGCCAAACATATCAAAGTTGTAAAGTAAATTCACTCGCTAGGTTTCTATCAATGCGACCATTCTCTTTCAGTTCTAAATTCAAACTGCGTTTCGGCTTCAATGCCTTTCTGTTAAACACTTTGTGCTTTGGAGGATTACATTTCTGAAGCCAATATTTCAATTGCTCTTTCTGACTTCTCATCGTGACGTAGCCACATGGCTCACATAATTCAGGATAGTTTTCAAAAAACTTTTTGTACCCACCATTGATAATATACATTTCAGGAAAATACAAAAAAGGATAGTTCTCGTTATTCGCATCTCTATCCCAACCTCGAACTTGACGATATGTATGGGGACCACGAACGGAGGAAAACTCACAATAGAAGATGATCAGCTCATGATGAATAATGCCTTTTAGATTATGTCTTTCAACATATAACTCTTGTAAGTACTCCAAAACATCTTCAACATGCGGAAGATTGATAGCTCCTTGAACATGGCCTCCATTATATTCGTATGGATATCGACAGTCTATGATGCGAACATTAAACAATTTCCTTAATGAATTTTCTAATAGCAAGGAAGCCACTGCATGTGTAGATGTATAATGTTGACCATACGGACCGGATCGGATGATAGTCAGATTGTGCACTCTCTCAGTCCCATCTTGGAGAGGTCTCTGCTTCAACGAACCAGTTGAACGGGATCGATTAAGCTCATCGGATTCGTCATGATCAGATCCAGAACCATAATTCTCAACGTCACACGTTATGCTCTCTCGATCGCTGAAAATACTGGACAAAGCGTCATCCTCACTATCAGTTTGAAAGATATGTATGCTAGATTCACTACGCTGAATGCTAGCGAGTTGTCTTCTGCAGGATAATTTGCACATTTTAGACCCCGACACACTTGACGCTGTCATTGTTGAAGCACGTTTCCTTTTCTTCAAGCTACTCGAGGTGCTGGAACACGCAGAACCAATGTGAGTTTTTCCACTTGAGCTTGCTGACCCAAGGGATTCTCTCCACGTCTTGCTGCTTGAGCCAGAATCACGCCTTGAAACGTCGGAAGAGCCAAATGACTCATGACTACGATTTTTTCCGATGCTTGGAGAATTTCTGTAAAATCGGAAATTACCAGTTGGAGAAGTGATAATGTCTCGACCTTTCCTTCGATTACTCCCAAAGCAGAATTCTGTATCGGGAATCAAGTATTCATTCGAATTAGAATTAGAATTATAAAAATTGTCTATGTTAAGACGATTGCTTGAAGATAGCGGTAATGTTTCACCATGATCATTAGGTGACTGACAAATTAATGTGTCGGCTGATGTCCGACCGGCGACAGAGCTCGAGATTCTTCTATAGATAGTACTGGAAGGAAGGGATGAGAGCGAGTCTTGGGTTATCGTGTTCTCATCTTCAACCAGGAAACTTCGGTTGTGTTGCTGAAAGGATGAATGACATTATTTTAGAAAGGTTGGTATATAAAAGGTTTTAATAGTATGTGAAAGAAATTTTGATTGTTTGAAAGTTTTCATGAAAGGTTATTTATGCATTAAAATAGTTCTTCGTCAAAGGTCTTACAAATCATGACCATTAAAATGAGATGTCCTTCAGGAATATTTTCATTTGATATAGTTTGCAAATATTTACGTCAAAGTCATCATAGACGTCTATATATTTTCCTGATTTATTTGGTTTATTCATGTTTTCAAACTCCCATTAATTCATATTCGTCTCCAATTATTCCCAAAATGTTGCACACGTGGACATGAGATCACAGGAAAGTCATTGCCAATCGTCTAATATTCCTACTGATCAAAGAGTTTTGTTAGGCAGCGTACAACTACACAGGCGACATATAACTAGAAATCGAATCATAATCTGAAGATCATGCATTGAAAATAGAGTTTGTTGAAAATGCTCATTATTCAAGGACTTTCTCATAGTCTAATTAAGATAATATATCAAAAGATTTGCATGTAGCGACTTTTACAAATTTCGGAGAGACTTTAATTTTCTTATAACGTGAGATTTGCTTCTGAAGCTTCACATTGAACGGTGAGAAACATGGACATCTCCTTCCCAGAGTTGAGCATTTGGAGACATCCGAGAGTTGATGGTTTTATTGATTTTGTTTTATCATTCTCAACGAAAGAAATCACTAACAAACATACAGAATGACAACCGTTCGCCGATGGAGATGTTTGGAAGTTGCAGTTGCTTCATTAAAAGATTGCTTAAGCTCTGATGAATGCTAGAATTCGGTCTCTTACTGCATGTGACAGATGCATGTGACAGAGTAACTATTTAGCTGCAAAGTTGTAAAATGTAGTAGCTCTATCGAGCGCATTTTTCTGTACCAATAAGTAATTAATGCTTCATGGCTATTAATTTCTAAGTGCAGAAGAACGGAGTCGAGGTCATCGTCAAGCAAAACATATGTGCTAGAATCAGAGTTGCCGTGACAACATTTACTATTTTCTATTTGGAAAAGGACATATCTTTATTAATCAGGCATTATTTCGTCAATACTTCCTTTAGAATTTATATCATTCATCATGATCTATGGGGAAATTCAGCTTTTCCATTAATAGCAATTGTAAAATCCCAATCTTATCAATGCATTTATGGGAAAGTGTTTGTAATTATTGAATGTAGAGCCCTTCAGGTAGATATCAAGTTTTGCGATTAATTGCATTCAATGAATTTGTGCTTTGATGGATTCAGTGCAGGTCATTGGCAAGCATTTCCAATATCGCATATCGGCAAAATCTCAAAATAAGGCTGAGAGAGGGTTTAACAATAATGTTTTCAATACTCTTTCACTCGCAAACGTTTCATTATTTCATTACGCTATACCCATCTGATTTTGTAAATGCTTCCTAAAAATTGTAGCACCAGAGAAAGATTAAATATCGTCATTACAAACGTGTGCCGCATGGTGGGGAGGAGCGAATATTGTACTCTCATTTATTGGGCTACAGCCCTATTCATCTTTTCTGAGAAAAATTCACTGTTTGAATGTTTTGAACTCTATATTATAGGCACATCAGTACATCTACATTACATTTGTGTTTATCGATGTCATTGGAAATAAGCATTTTTGACTTATTGACACTAAGAACTCATAAAAACTTATTATTGACATAATAACAAGATTTTGAATAATTTTTTAATTTATCTTAACAAAGTATAGCTCTTATAAAGTCTTTGAAAACAATTGATCAGATATCAGAGAGGGAAGATTAGGGGACTGACAATCTGACCAGAACAGACGACCTTACCCTCAATTGGCCCTTGAAGTGTCTGTGGCACGAAGCGCCGGCCGTTCTCGAACGTTTTTGCTTTGGTCAATATAATACAAAGAAGGAGTGAAACCCAACGTTCTTCAACTATGGCGCTTTGCAGATAGAATAATCAAATATCAAGTTGTATTTCTCTTTTGAAAAATGGGAACAGACCTGAGTAGCTGCCATCTCACACAATGTCAAGAAACACCAGCAGGCCTACTATATGCAGTTCACATATTTCAACATCAGCAGAACTTCCTGTCTAAACTTACAGCCATACCCGGGGTAAATTTGAGGTACGCAATTAGCATATTAGTGAAATTTCGGCGACTATTCTAAGGTTTTTTAACAATTGTGATGTTTTTTTTAATTATGGCTAACATTTGTACACATAACGCCTACCAGAAAGATGCAGCCAATTCTTGTTCTTTCAATAGTGAACTGCAAATGCTGCAACTGCACAATAATGTCACAGAGGGCATTATGGTAATTAACAGTTGATAATTGTTTTGACATTTATCAAATTAGGAGCGAGTCACATTTAGGTCGAGAACATACTTAAAATAGAAAAACATTAAACAGGTCGAGAACACACTTATTTGTGACTACTACCCTTTCATGACGAAAGAAAACGAAAAGGAGGCATGGGATACGACTGCAGATGTCTCTCAGTGCATTTTTAAAAGATTACTTGAAAGTATTACCCATTGAATGAAGCTAATTTTTGAAACAACTTAGAAACCAGGCCTTGGATTTGTTCCGCTATATTTGTGCTCTGCCATAAAAGATATAAAATGAAATAAGGACACAAAATTATGATTCAATCATTCTATTTGATCTGTGGACAGATCACATGCCAGATAGTCTCGTTTAGTCGAGCAAAGATAATTCAGCTGAAAAATTTCCTAAACCCAATTAGCATTAATTAAATAAGTTATAGAAAACCTGACTGATGAATGCAATTACATGCACATCGCAGATTGAATTCCCCGTCAAGATCACCAAACTAATATATCCAAAATGTCCTAATGATGATATTCAATTCTATAGACACTAACCCTTTCAGAACCATCACTCAAAAAAGGCTGTCCGGAGATTCTCATCCAATACTAATGAAACTCCAAACTTTGAATTTACAAGTAAACCTAACATACTCGTACATGCATAGGCCACTGTTTTTCATTATTGAAAAATGACTGCATGTAATTAATGTTCGATACTCAAATTCATGCATGCTGCTGCATAAACAGAAGTTTGAAATTTGATGATAAATAATGCTTAAGCATGTATATACATAATGTGTGTTTATTACAAAACTCAGTAAAGTCGAGGAGCACATCAAAAGAATGAGTTGGGTAGACCTAATAATCGCGATCTGATGAGTTTTTGAAACATCCAATGCTCGGAACATGGACACAAGAGTCTTTTCGAATTTGCTTGAAGGCACAAACCCTACATCTAAGTTGAGGATTCTAGTTCGTTAGGTGGGAAGCAACTCAGAAAATGATGGGTGCATATATTGGAAGTGGCCTTACTCTCCTCTTTGAAACTGGTCACTCTTGGCTCACACGCCGCAACTGCGAGAAATGTCCTGTCCATAAATTCCAGTGATTGATCGACGAATTCGCTGCATTTCTAAGATGACATCTAAAAATATTTCAGGAGGAAAGAGTGGACGTTCCATACCGTTCGAAGGTCGAAAAGGTAGAAAGGGTAATTATTACTATTATATTCTCACAGACTGTTACATGCATGGAGAAAATATATAGTAGTTGAGTGTCGATTCAAAAAAAGTATCTGCATAAAGTGAGCATTTTTTACATCGAAGGATTCAGTTTTTTGCGGAGATTGCGCTCCTGTGGTCCAAAAAATTATTTGAGGAACTTTTAAAATGCTAAAATTTTGCAAATGTGTATATTACCGACATGAAGCCACTTTATAAGTAGCATGAAACAAGTTGGATATCAAAAGGAATGAATATTTGCTAATAGGCACCCTAATTGAGCGGAAATTAAGCTGGTTATCAAGGAAATTTCATGAACCGTATTATAATGCTAGTCTTTATGAGAAAGTCGAGATCTTATTGTGCTTTCTTGGCTGAAATTTCTAGTTTTTAATTCAATTTTCAGCGGCATGATTTCATGATTCACTAAGTTCTGTGTTTCATTTCTTGAATATGAATAGTATTGTGGACCATATGTGGACCCAAGTACTACATTTTTAGAGTTAATTATGATCATGTCTTTGATTGTAATTTTGCTCTACCAGTAGCAGGTTGCTTGTGATATTATCACGCTTAAGAAAATACATTACTCTTGAGGTTGAGCAAATGAAAGTAGCAACCTATCGAATTGCCAAATTAACAAAGATTACCTCTCCAAAAGGATGTCTTGACACGGAGGACCTGTAAAATACTATAATTCCCTATGTATTGCTATCATGATCAGTCAATTCCGTGGTATTTCCATCGAAACTTCAGAAATTTGCATATATGACATTTGGTAACAATCCAACTGTGTTCACCTCGAGTTCATTTAATAAAATCGAACATACACACACATTGGGGATTCAATAAATGCTGATTTGGTTCTCTACCTAATATTCTTACTCTACAGTTGTATGCTAAGCTGAAAGTGATTCATTATTCTTGACATACATTGATCCTGCGTTTCTTATTCACGTAAGACACTGCATCCGTGGGAGCCGACGTCGACTGAGGTCCTTCCTTCGTGTCAATGATATTTGAAGGAGACTGATCACCAATCAATAGCAAATTGTGATTTTTCTTCACAATTTAAAAATTGGATTTGTGTGGAAGTTTTACAGCCAACTAAAAATTGATAAAAACTTGAATAACGCACAAGATGAAACACAAAATTGATTGGCCAGAGTTGAATCCGGGTTCTCGATGCGGGAATCCAAAGCCTCGGAGGCTTCGGGTCAGGCAGATCCGTGGACCCGGAAATTTTTCCACATTTCCGTAACTTAAACAGTCACCACATGCCTATGCAAAGGGCGGATCCGTGTTGCACATGCATCGCTTTACATCTAGGCATACAGTATATTTAGGCTTTTATGATGATTGACGAGATTCAACACCGTCAATAGACATACAAGTATCATGGCCGACCGATTGTGATAGCTTAGCATTAGGCTAGTAATTTTAATGCAAGCCTATGAGCGATAAACCGTGATGCATCGGTAGTTAGACTATAAACCCAGGGCCCAAAAAACGTAGCTATGCATTCCGTAGTGCCGAGTAGCTAGTTGTTTAGGCTATAACTCTGTTAGGCTACCCATTATTGACTAGGCCTAGAGTCAACGATTTAGAAATCATGATGTAAATTGTTTCCGCATATATTTTAGTTTTGCCATTTGGTAGCAATGCAGGGCCTTGATAGGTTATATTGCTACATGTAGATCTAGTTATACAACGTAGCCTACATACCTATACCTGTGAACTTATCTCTATGCCTAGCCGGCTTGGCCATAGACTAGTTTGCGTGTAGACTATATAGGCATACCTCATAGACCATTTCAGACCTGCATGTAGCAATAGTTTACCAAGGAACTTTGTAGTTACCAAATTGCAAAACTAGAAGATGATATGATGAGGTATAAATTTACATTATGATTTCTGAAACATTCTAAGATAAAATATAGCTTATTCCTATACGCTTCAGTCAGTGCGTCGAGTAGCAAGCTGAGAGAGATCGAATTCCAACGCAAGTTCTTTTTGAGAAAATGACATTAGTGTCATGCACTGTGCTGTACATAATTTATGCATACAAAACTCCAAACCTCCAGATTCCTCATAATTTACAATAATTTTACCAGAACCACGTAATATTAGAGCTACAAAAAAGCGACGGAATAGAAAACTTACACTGCACCCGGAGAGGTGGACCAGGAAGATCCGGCGGACCCGGACAAATCTGGACCCGTATGCCCCGGATGGACTCGCGTACCCGACTCGGATTCAACCCTGGATTGGACTTCGAACTAAGCTGATAGAGTTTGTTATACCGTCGTTCTGAAAACTATCGGCTAATTATTTCAATTTTCTTCGGGATGATTTTTTTTTTTGATAATCTGAGTCAATAAATGACATCAAACCCAAATTGGTTTTCATGCTCTCCTTTTTTTCAGCCATCCAAATCAAAAAATTAATTCAAGCCCATATGTGGAGTTGCTATACAAACGTGGATTTTAGATTTGGGTATGCATCGAATCACTTATATATTGCTTGGGTGATCTTCTTTCCGTCCGAGATGCATTTTGAAAATGATCGCCTTTAGTGATTAACATATGCTCATTCCTAATTGTGCAAGGCTTCTTAAATTTTTGTTACTCAGTGCGGCATTGCACAGAATACGATCTGTTTTTCACATTGCAATAAGAAAAAATCAACTCTACTCACAATTAAGAGCTTCTCTGGCGTGCTGCAGCCGGGGACACTTTGTTTTGTTTCTGGTGATATCGATCCTGAAATGATGAAAATGATTTTACTTTTCTATATAACGCGACATATATGACATTTATACGGTTTATCAGTTATATGATAAACAAGGTGAATAATATATCATTCAAAGTTCAACTACAAACTTTGATTCGACTAACATGCTTCTATGTGAACGAATTCATATAATTATTCAACAATTCCTTCTGATAGAAATATTGAATGCATGAAATGAGACACTGATTTCTGTGTAAACCTATTAAATGAAATCGGCATTAAATAGTTTATCTGACATTCCAGTAATCCAATTATTCTTATCTTTTAAATCCAATAGACCATTACATTCATTCCAAGCCGACGGGATGTCATAGTTTTTCTGTTCACTGTTTCTGCAACTGTCATCCATCAGTGAGTGATAAGCATGACGCAGAGCTGGAAAAGTTCTACGGATTTGCCGGAACTGATAATTCATAGGTGAAAGAGCAATGCATGACAATGAGCAAATTGGAAGTTGTGACATGAAGGAAAATGCTAAACATAAAGTTAGTGACCCAATAGAATGAACTAGCGTGCATGATGATTATGTTTCTTAAATCCGGAGTGTCAAAGATGTTTGAAGTAAGGTACTCACGTGTTGGAAAAAGCATACCACTTCGGCATCGGTCAGACCTCTTACATCGGTTTGACCGCTAATTGATTTAAAAAAGATAGCTACGCTTTCTGTGAAGAACATCAAATGAACGGTATATGCTTTTGTAATTGTAGATCTAATCCCTTATGACACAGTATATTATGTACAGTGACACGTATATATGCTCATGTGCTGCATACTGCAAATATCATAAGCATGTGTTTACACGAAGCTTGACTGTCTTCCCATCAGGGATTGCGGATCCTGTTGTAAATATCCGAATCCAGGATTCGGCATGAGATCCGCCCGGATACCGGATCCAGCAAAGAGCGTTTATGATGAGATGTTGATGGTCATTAATGCTGTGGAAAATCCTATTTAACGATAGAAGCTATAAAAGTTATAGAACCTCAAACCTGTTTTTCTCGTTACTCACTTAGAGTTGGGAGTGGCAGCCAAGAATGCGAGTATAAATCTTAACAGAAATGTTTTATCCAGAAATATCTGTAGCTCGCTATTGAATGACCATATAAGAGATGAAGTAACTTTTTCATGCTTTGTTCATTCTAATTGTCATGTTACCGTTGTAGACTTGTGACCACTGCGCCCGCTGTACTAATCCACACCAAGGAATGAATGGACATCCATGACTTTCAAAGTTAATAACATAAAAAAGATTCATTGTGCTTCTCAAAACCAAATGATAATGATCTGACTACCTTACACTTACAATGATCAATAGCTGTGATTATTAATAAGTCTATAACAGTTGGATATGCGCATACTAGTTAAATAAACACAAATAAAGGCAAGTTTGCTGTCTTTCCTTTCTTTTAATATAAACACCTGTTTATCGTTGTTGAAATTGTTTTTTTGATTGACAATCATGGTCAGCGTTTTTGAGCAGATCGAAATTCCTCTTTCGCTCGCTCATCGCTCATTTGCTCATAATCGCCCTGTCGCTCGCTCACCGCTCATTTCCTCAAAATTATCCTTTCGCTCGCTCACCGCTCAAAATCATCGAAAAATGCCGCTCGGTCGCTCATTTCTCGATTATACCCTCCCTAACTTTTTTATGTTCAGAGCTAATTTCATGCTTTAAATCAAATAAACACCTTTTATAGGCGCTGAAGGGAAATTCACCATTTCATTTTAGTTTAAATTTGAAACACACGATGAAGCAATGTATACCATCATATCAATGTATTGAATTAGCAATTGCACGAAATTAATTGAAACAATATATTTTGGTGAATATAACCACAGAATTCTTTTTATAGAAATGGGCAATAATCTAAACTAAATCCTACATACTGATCACATGAATAAGTATACAATTCTTGGCGCAATACTTGGACAAAGTTCGCAAGGTGCGTTAAGAAGTTATGTAATGCGTTGACAATTGAAAATGAACTTGTATGAAATCGTGACAAAATGATAGATAATTCCTAAAAGTAGCTGAAGATAACATGCGTGACTTATGAGTGACTGAGTACTGAGAAATCAGTAAATGTTAGAAATCTGCTATAAATAAAATCACTTGATAAAAGAAATTGTTGAATTATGTGAAACAGCAAATGCTGCACCCAAAAGGACCTGCGACATCGGCGCCAGCCGTCACTGAAATTTCGGCCACTAAGCTCAGTATCTGTCAAGATGGTCGATCTGCAGCAGCTCGTCGTGCCCAGGTCCTACCTTCTTCCATCTTTGCACTCACCTTCTTCATGGTTGTCTTTACACTTAAATACCGGCTTTAACAAGAAATATCCTCACCTACTGAGAAACGAAATCGCGGCATCCTACTCTCAGAAGGCATGAGCTCACATTTCCACCCTTGCTTCCATTTGGAAAATTTTCTTATTTGGCAGCTTTCCTTTCGTGGGTATTTCTAATGCTCTCTTCCCAGGGAACGGTTAGTTTGCCCATAATCATTCTCTTCCCTATCGCGTTGATCAACGCTAGATGAGGTCGCTGGTCAGATAGGGATAATTCATCTGGCAGCTGTCTATCCACTCAAGCTTCCCACTTCCGCGATACAGATCGCAGGATGAGTCTTTCGTCTCTTTCTTTGACCACTCGGTACAAAGTCAATTCCCGTTGCTTACCTGTGGGGAAGACGTGTGTAAGGTCGGCGTACCGACCAGAACCATTATTTAGTACAGCGAGATCCTATTCGAAGCAACTTCTTTATCAAGATCAGCCTCTTGATCATGAATCTGGGCTCAGATTCCACAAATTCGCAGTCGGAATTGAGAAATTCAAGTTGACAGATAAATGTGGTTCCGTTGTGAGGTTAGCGGAGCCAAATTCTGAGTTTCGCTGATAGGCGCAGTAAATCAATTTTATTTTGTCATTACCGTGTTCCAATTTGTGACGCTGATGACAAATAACTTCATTTTTCACAAAAATGCAGTTAAAAACGGTAGCATCGCAGCATCTACATGAACGTGTGTGAAGTTGGCGAAGCTACCCAACGGAACTATTTTTTTATTAAAGCGTGATTCTTCTTTATTTTACTTGCTGATTTTTACATTATCGATTTCAGCCCCCTGATCAGATTGCACAAATTCGCATTCGTTATCGAGAAATTCAAGCTTGGAGATAAAAGTGGTTCCCTTGGGTAGTTCCGCTAACTTCACACACGTGGGGTGGAGAGACTGCTTCGACAATCGTTTGCAGGATCAAGTCGTACCGGTGCGTGTAGCATGCTCTCTGCAGTGCCACATGATAGCCAGAGAGGGCACAGAAAAGATTGGCATGTCACACAGATGACATTGAGGGTCGGATTCCTTATCGTGTCACATCAGCAGAGGTATGAACAGGGCATTTGAACGAACGGTCTGAATGAACGATCGAACGGGGTACTTTTTTCATTTTCTGAAAAACGAATTATCGAACGGCATGTCTGAGAAGGCGATGAACTGTGATCGGAACGAACGGCTTTTTTTGCTTGATTGAACGTAATTGAACGGCAATTTAGCCCCGGAAACCCAGTATAATAAATAATGGTAGAGAATCCTTGATACTTTCCAAAAGTGCTTATTTACAAAGTCTGACTTCAATAAAGTAGCATTTTGAAATTTGAAAATATTTTAATGCCAATTTGGGCATGGGTCACTAGTAACCCATTGGGCTTTCGTCGTGTAGTGAAACCTAGGAAATGTTGACAAAAGAAAAATCTATTGATGCTCTTCGAAATTGCTTGTTCAAGCATTAAGACTTCAGTTCCATGACATTTCGTGAATAAAATGACAAGAGACTTGCTAATACACAATGCTTCAACCTCTTGTTATAGATTTAATGTTCCAAAAATACATGTAATTATTCTACTACTCATCATCTACTAAAACGACTAAGCATATCACCATCAATGCGGTTTAGCAGTGGTGAAAAATGAAGAAGCAGGACAGAAAAAGTTCCACGTCCTTCCATGAAGCAACTAAATTTATCATGATGCTCTAGTTTAATTGGGTTTGATACAAAGGGCGTGTGTGAAGTGTACCGTTTGACGTCAACCTATGTTTCGCATTGTCATTGTGAGACAATACCGACAAAGAATTTTCCGATAGGGCAGCTTGTATTATTTCGCCTAGTCAGATGGGAGAACATTCTGCATCACCAGCTTCCACATTTCTCTCAAAAAGCCAATGTTAGCTAGAAACGACAGCACTATGCTCGTACAAGGTTCAACAGCACTACATAGGGTCCATCAAAATTGAATATTGTTTTGACTTATAGGGAAAGATTGAACGGGTGCTTTATGCCATGAACAAACGGAACGGGGGTGATAGGTCATTCAAGCGGTGAACAAACGAACGGGTCTGAAAGGCTAATGAACGAAAGATTGAACGAACGGTGGAAAATATGACCGTTCAAATGCCCTGAGTATGAAACATAATCATCGAAAGACATTCCTGATCGTTTTTTTACATCGAGGAGTCAGGATGATTGCAGGAAATTGCTCATCTAGGGAGCCATCTGGAAGTGATGGTCGCAGTTCACTGCTTGTTATGAGGGAAAACATGATCTCCGAACGCTACGTTCGAGTCCTTGAAGAGCATGTTTATCCTTTAGCATTCAGTTTAGGTGATCCATCATCTGATTGGATTCTCAAGGATGACAATGCTCCATGCCATCGTGCCAGTGCAACTCAATGGTATAAAAGACAGGTAGGAATACGAACCCTAGACGACTGGCCGGCTTTTATCGACTAGGCCGTTACTGGGCCAACATATAACAAAGAAAAATATTTAACATGACATAGGAGACAAATTCATTCAGTTATAGTTAGAAAACTTAACTGCTTTACTATAAAATGTCTTGTTCTAGCTAATTTCTAACTATTTATGAAACGGACTGTATGTGTATGTTTGATATGTAGGCTATTCCATGTAGGGCCTACACATCAATCTGAGGAGACAATAGAAAAATGTCCTCAGACATGTTTGAGGACATCTTTCCATTATTTGTCCAGGCGAACGAGCACTCAGCAATCCTCATCATTGAGGAGATTTTTCGCTGAAGTTCGGTAGAATTTCAAATTTAAAAAATCTGCCAAAATTGGTGATTTCACATCTTGAAATGCTTTTTACAACATGGAGGGACGAATGAGTTGGAGCAAATGAACATCACGATAAGAAAGCTCATAACCTAAATATGTTGTACCGTGAATTTTATGTGATATGGAACATTGGTTTGGATGGTAAAGGGGAAGCCGATTCAGTTCTGCGCTTCAGAGTCATACATGAATAGGGTTAAAATGAATCAATGGCCGTGGTCATAAAATCAATGTACCGTACAGTGAATTAGTAAAAGCCATGTGTGTGTAGGATTGTCTGTGTGTAGGCCTAATTTGGTTGGTTTCAATTCTTCCAAAATTTGTAGTTTTTCGCAGTTCTTTCACGTTTGACGATACCGAATGTTTGTTTTTCTAAAAATGGTTCGCTCAACCGCTCGCTCGCTCGTTTTTCGCTAACGAAATATTTTTCGATCCCTAATCCGCTCATCAAAAACTTGAAAAAATGCCGCTCGCTCAAAAACCCTGATAATCGTAACTGTAAACTTAATTAATTCAGAAATTCAGTTTCAGTTGTCATGTATCAAGAAAGAGTACACATCTCTTTATGCTCAGTCACAGATTGTGCTACCGATATTTTAGATACTTGTAATCACCCATTAATATTTAGTGATGATGCTTTGTAAAAAAGGCAATAACAGCTGAGAACCGGAGTTACAACTGTAAATGGCGATAGCAAAATACTAGGATTTCAATATCACTTCATTAGTATATTTTTATGTATTATGAAACGCATAATTTAGACTTAATCTCAGGAACCAGACTATTCAATGTTTCATGATAATGAAAGCGAATTACAGGCAGTTTTATCACTTGATAATATGATCCGGGATCCGCCCGAGTACCCGGGTCTAGGATCCGGATCCTGAACCGGGATACGGTTGGTTGCGAAAACCCGGGTATTTGGAATCCCTGTTTCCCATCAATATTAATTGTAACAAATTCAAATTTGCTACACGAGTTGTTGGATTTCTTGAAATAAAATATTTCTGCGCCTACAAGAATCTCGCGGACTAAAAAAATACGTGATTTTCTTTAGATAGTGAGGAAATTTGTTTCGAAGAACAAGTCAACTTTATTGCTTCAGAACTTATTTTTATTTGAATATTGCTTTTCAATAGCTTATACATATACTCGTATTTCTCCCCTCAATCAGCTATCTTCCATTCATGGATCAATGAGCTACGAAATGGCACAACATCCTTTAAAAAACAGTGTCAAAAAAATGAGCACACTTTGCAATAACCACAAAATTGAAATAATTGCAACCAAAATTAGATTCATGTAGAAAAAAGGAAAATATCACAAAGAAAAAAATGTTGTTTTTCACCGATGAATTGTATCTACTTGGCAGCGAAATCCGTTTCAGAAACGTCTTACTTTTTCTAGAATGTAGTCTGAATGCAGTTTAAAACATGTTTCGACACTTCGTACTGCATTAATATATGATTTTACGGAAGTTTGATACAGCCATCAAACTACTAAGTAGATACTAGTTGTAATTATTCTTTAAAGCCAGATGAGAACAGAAAATATAAAGATGTTCCACAGAAAATGGCAAAAAATAGAGACTGTAATTACTAAATTGATAATTCAATGTATCGAAATATGAATAAATTTCAAAATAGAAAATATACAATTCCTCAAAAAATCAAAGCATTAGGAAAATAGAAAAATTCGAGACAATCACTGCAATTGATATAAATGTACAATCTACAAATTAATATGAATGAAGGTCAATATCTCGATTTTGTTCGACTTGAAACAGTCTGTCTAATGTTACAATGCTATCAGATGCCGTAAATAATCCTCAAGTGATGAACGCTAGGTCCTGGAATGCTGAGATTCATCTTAAAAAGTGGGGCAACGGCGGTGTACGCAATATTCACTAGGATATTCCAAAATTTTGAGGGCGCGAAAACTGAAATTTCGTGGCATTAAATGATTTATATGAATTTGAATTATCTAATGCTCGCCACTCTTTTCACATATTTTCTCGCTAACCCAACGTCAGGAATTGCACTGGTCACTTTGTGATACAACCGTGATTTTCAAAAAACTGCATTAAGTGGAAATCAATAATTTCATATAGATATCAGAGGACTTAAGTTGGATTGATGACGAATTGAATTATGTAGATTTTATTTATTGTTGGATAATTGCCTGTTGGACTAATTATACAGTAGGCTTAAAGTACTTTTTCTCTCCATATCTCCAATATAGCAGGTAAAATGAATTAATTATAATTGAAACTGTCCAGTAATTTGTCTATTTCATCGAATTTCGCACATTTCGGTGCATCGGACCGAGAACCGATGCAAGCTGAAGAACCGGTGCACCGTGCACACCCCTGCTTAAAACTGCTCATTTTGTCCTAAAGCGAAACCGTTATGAATTTGTTATCAGAAATCTTATCCTATTTAGAAAAATTGCAACTTGTGATAATTGTATCTTGCGTCAATGTATGCTATGAGGTAGAACCTGTTGAACATTCCATGAACCATCAAATTCATCTATAAGCACCATCAGAGTACATTTATGAAGGTTGGAAATTATCAAGCCAATATTTCACAGTTTACTCATATTTTATGCAATTATAGAGAAATCAAGAGAAAATCAATTCAATGGTTTTCGTGACTAGTGATGAGTAAGAAAAATAGGCTTTCCACCATTTTATCATTGAAAATGCATGATATAAAATCCAATTGATCGAATCTAATAGACCAATAATTCTAATGATCTTGTATCCCAAAGTTGCCGATTTATTGACATGGTCCATGTTTACATGGAATCACATGTGATGATGTCAGCCTACAGGTTATTAACAAAAACTGAAATCAAGCATAGTAATAGTTCCTTATTGTCACAGATATATTATATCAAATTACATCTAGTTTTGATCTAATCGGCTTTATAGGGCAGTAAAATGCTCTATACGGAACTGAAAGGATGTGGTGAACATGTCGATTCGCAAACCGCATCCAAATGCGTAGCAAACCAAATATGAAGTCGATCAATCTTGACTTAATCCTTAATTTGACAAATTAAAAGAATAATCCTGACAGCAAAATTGTGTTGACGTAGCTCGCATAATGCTGTTGAAACCAAGTTTGATGAATGATTTTGTGTAGGCCTGTATGGAAGAAATGATGGAATTCTGGAATAGCCAAACGCACAAGCAGTTCACAGTTTCTAGTGAACAAAACACATCTTGAAGGAATCGATGTTGTGTGTTCTCCATGCTATAATTACACAAGGGCTTTTCAACTGTACTATGTCCAAATGGAAAAAGCATCAAACAACGTGTCAATGTTAATAGGTATTGTCGCACATTTCAACAGGATTGGCTTTCTTTATGAACAGGAAGCATTGTGAATATCTGCTTAATCTAGATTTACCCCTGATGCTTCCTTTTGGTGATTCTGCTTTTTCAACCCTAACGTGGTGTTCTTTTAAGCTTTCACATTTATATGTGCGCACATGTGAATTGTTTACGTCCTACAGTGTGCCATTTTTGCTGTAATGCTTTGACTACTTACGTTTTATGGATTTTTTGATAGAGTTCGAGAATATAGGCGCATAATTTGTGCTCTTTCAGCAAGTATAGAATGCTGACTGGTTTGCCGGGGTTTCACGCTTTCTCACTCTATTTCATGTGCTTGCTTAAGTCCTAAAATCAAATAGTGGAAAGTGCACAAATGTACAGGATTGAACAA
Source organism: Prostheceraeus crozeri (assembly GCA_907163375.1). Taxonomy (NCBI): domain Eukaryota; kingdom Metazoa; phylum Platyhelminthes; order Polycladida; family Euryleptidae; genus Prostheceraeus; species Prostheceraeus crozeri. Next base: position 91,405 of record CAJQUW010004739.1, on the reverse strand, counting down.
TGTTCTATGCGCTGGTACATGGTTTCAATTATGCAAACTTTGTCACAATTTTGTCAAGCTCTTAAAAAAGTCCTCTTGTCAAATGTAGGCCTACTTGCGCTCCTTTGTTTATGGCCTGCCAGTGTGCATGAGTTATCGTTCATTATTTGATGGATTGCGTCAAACATCGTGTTCTTTCCTTTATCTAGCGTTTTATTGAATCATCACTTCTGATACTAGTCCTATCTCCTCCAAAACCGCAAAAGAAATAAAGCTACTCATGCTTTAATGTCTCTCTATACAAGCCCATATCATGTTTTGAATTGTTCTGGAATAGAATAGAGTACCATGCGTAGTGAAGGAGAATCTTTGAATTAATCAGCTAATTAATGAAATTTATTCAGACGGCATATACAATAATCCCGATTCAATGTTGACCAACTTGAGAGGTGAGATACTTGATGATGTTCAGTTGATCGGCATTTATCAGGATGAAAATGAAAAGTAATGACAGGATGTGCTGATATAATTTAAATTTACAAGTACATGTGAAAATCCCGAACTTGATAGTCGTCATAACGTTTGTCTTGAAGTTGAATTGGTGTGAATAATTCACAGTAATTTCTCTGTTAAATCTGATTATAAAGGAATTTCAGCTACATTGACAAAAATCCAAAGGAGTCTCTTCATTTTTATTATTGTCTATTATTCCATTTTTTCTATCAGCACTATTGATAATCATATCCAATTTATAAATATGAATGAAAGAAGATTGGTCTCAGCCTTGAATCGAAAACGAGGACAAAAGTAATGGATTCATGCTGAGTTACGATGACAATCTGTCATACTGTCATACTAATTTTGTCATACTATTCTAGAGTGCAAATAAAGCCGATAGATTGTCCCTTATCGGTAAATCTTAAATGCATTAGTTTCGATAAGATATAGCCTACATGTGTGACCAAACATCCATATTTCAATATTTAGCAGCAGAGGATAACTGAAAGGCCCTAAACGTTGTTTAAGTATCCAACTGACGGTTGATGTGCATTAATTCGTGAATGTGTTGATAATTGCATCCATCTAACTGCTGTTCTCTTGTATTACCCTTTATTTGATTATGTCAATAATGCAAATTAAGCTGCATTTCTGCATTTCTATCGCGACACACGTTTTGAAATGTCCTCTCTTCTCTAAATTCTCCCATTTCATTTTCTGTGGAGTTTAGGCCTGTAGTCTGGTCCTTCATTATGCTTTCATTGAAATATAAGTCTCATTCAAAAAGAACATTTTCCGCTAGAGTAGCATGCTATGAGTAGTGCGCCTTAGTTATCCGCATAAAAGCGTTTTTGCAGCACCCGAACATTTAGCCCCTCCCCTACCACAAAATCTTCCCGTGTGTCTGACGGTCTCCTATGGACAAGCTGAATTATGATTCCCATAAGCTGACTTTTGTACTGAAAGGTGTATGAATACTTTTTTGAGTATTTGCATCTGTACCTCAAAACTTCAAAAAAAAGTATGTGCATTAGCATCTATGAATTTGTATTATACCTTGCATAATAAGGAATTTATTCCTAATCTGGATAGAGATTCATCACGTGGCAGTTGTATAACAAGTCAGTGAATTGAAAAGTGAAGCTATGCAAGCAATTTATCCATGCTAATATAGACTTTTGACCTTTGCTATGCTTCAATCGAATCCTTCCGCATTTTGATCATTATCTGCAAATTGCTGCGCTTAATAAGCTTGAAGCAATGTCAAGCTCGCTTAAATAATAAAAAGATAGTTGTCCATTTATGAGGTTGCTCGAACTGACAAGCTGTCATATCATATTCATAAATGTATAACTTACCCAGCCTTTGACAGTTATTTTCATTTTCAACATCTTCGCTGATCGCAGAAAATGAGCTCCCTCCATCTCTTCCATTTTCACTGGTGTAACCTCCAATGGATTCAATATCTGATGCTTCACTGTAAGACATCGAAGATTCTCTTTCCCAGTTCATGTTGGTATACCTGGGCACGCCGACCCTTGAATTCCTCGGAATCTTTCTTGTCTTCTCGACAGTTTATGAACTGTTATCACCAGCTGTCCGCAAACAGAAACACATTCATGTTCTTATTGTGCTGAAGAATTGGATTTGTTCGTTCTATTGACAATCTTTGGAACAAAGAGTTGAAAGTACAAAATGAACTTTTCTATTGTCCTGGCACTAGGGCTTATGAGTCATTCACTTCCGTTACATTAACCGTTGTGCTGTTATCGGTGGTCTAAGCTTAGGTCTGAACGTCAGCTGTTACGGAGCGTATAAATCTGTTCAATTACCCTGCTGGCATCTCCCATTCTATTAGGATTAAGGATGACTAATGAAATTGTGAAACAACACTGAATGACAGAATATGAATATCTTCATCGGATTTGTATAGATACTCCAATTCCGGGATTGATATTTTAACAAAATAGCAGAACTCCGTCTTTGCAGTAAGAAAACTTGACAAAGATAAACCTGCCACGAAGTCACGCACAGCAGACATTTGATCTTCAGACTTCTACATCACTACGAACGTTGCGTTTCTAGTGGCCGATGAGACTTTTGATTAATTATCAAGAATTGAAATCGAACTTGTCATTTGATTAAGCTCCTATGTATTAGCAAATATCACAAATTTATGAATGAACATTGTCATTGCTAGTTTATGGCGAAATACGCATCGCAGAATTGTGATCTTTAGGGATTTTTTTTTGAGATTTACTCTCATAACTTTTTATTATTGTTTTTGTTTATTTTATTAGCTTCTGTTAAAAAAATTCCCAGGAGGAAAAATTATTCTCATTTTACCACAGAACAATTCTTTCACATCGTCAATCTGCTATTCACATCGTCAGATTAATTTACAGCAAAAAGGCTAAGATTATTCAATTCGGTGATCCCGAAATTTGGATTCTTCGGAATTCTGAAATCCCAATCTGCTAGTATAATGAAAGGAACAAAAGTTTTAAAGTTTCAATCTTTCTTATCAGGCGATTTTGCTCGTAACTAAAGATTGCGTACTTATATTTTCCCAATCTTGATTTCGGAGTAGAGCTTGTAATCCCCTATCTCTGGATCAGGAAAAGTCGGGATTTTACTCGTCGAGCTCTAATCTCGGGTCTTCACTCTACTAACCCAGAGTCTTGCGAGCATCAAAAGTTGGGAATTTGCATCAGTCTCTTGCTACCTAGACAAATTGTTTATCGCACGTTGTACTTCGCAATAGTTCAAATTAGATATTTTCCTAAAAGTTGTTGATTATTGCGATAAATGAAGCTCTTGATGTTAGGTATGCTAGCTGGTACTCTTATTTTGCATACCCGTGTACGGTGGCTTAAACGATGGCGATTCGTAGTAGCACTTATGGCGACCGTTGAAATTGTTATGTTCGCATTCTTTTTTGCAGTTTTGTCTTAGAAAAGTAGCAAAAGTGAGAAGTTCAATTGATTTCCCATCACAATGAAGTGAATTGACCATTTTTGAACCTCACTCATCATTTCTATGCGCGTTGTAGCCAAGCCAAGTAAATTCTGTTTCCTATGACTGCTGAGAACTCCATGGGGGCGATTTATGATCGAAGACCGCTTAACCCATGCACTCTGCCCAACTGAAATTTATCATGACCATACATTTCATCAAAGTAAACATTTCCGCAATTTGAACCAGATCTTTTATTTAGATGCATTATTTTCTGTCTTATAGGGAATGCCCTATTCTAGTATGAATTTTTTATGATCATGCAAGCTTAAAAATTATAATAATATAATTATAATTTTTCTTTTCAATATTTTATTTCCTTAATTAAGCGAAAGGCATGAAACGGAGTAAGAAGGCGAATATCTGCAAGTGAACTGCGGCATGAATGAACTTTGGAAAATCCTTTGGCTGTGAAGTGAACTTTTCACAAAATCCGGATTAATCAATTAATGACAAAAATTACTTTTTGGTGTCAACCTTGAATCATTCATATCCAGTCTCAAATATTTCAATTTATTGATTTCTTTTGGGAGATAGGCCCTATACAGAGTATGACTAGCATCGTCACAGTGAATTCCTCCTGTAGTGATTTTTGGAATACAAGCCATTTTTTCGGTGTGACATGAGGCGCTTGCAGTACAATTCTGTTAATTTGATATCAAGAATTATGAACATTTGCTAAGCTTTAAGAAGACTTGACTGTAAAGCACTATGCGAAAATTGAAAAAAACGCAAGCATTTAATTTTTGCTACAATATTGATAGTATTGCTCATGCTCACGAAATTTTATTATATGTCATGCTTTCCTTTCGCATTTATGTCTTGTACATCATATTAAACAAGAATTTGAGCTTTTAACAAGATGCAGCAAAAATTACTTTGAGTTCTGGAGGCGCAGAGAGGAATGATGATAAAGTCAGACAATATGAAATACGGAGCACTTTAGTTATCATTTTCATGCTAACCAAAATATAGTAGACTATAAGACTGTGTAATCAAGATTTTTGTATTTATCATATTTTACAATAACTATGTCAGGGTCGATGCTCAGTGAATATACTTTTATAATTGTCTAACTAAGTGCAGATGAGTGGCTGAGAGAAAGTATCTTATGCTTCATTGCAGATATATGACATAATCAGTTCGCGGGCGAACATAAATTGTGATCTATATCTAGCTTTGGAAAGATGATCGGATGACCACTGAAATGAAAATTTCATGATGCTGGAGAGAGATCAAAACGAGTCTTTGGACATATTGAGCCATATTGTGATTGACCTTGCTTTAGAGCACTGGGAATGAAAGCAATTGGATAATGAATAATTGAATGAAGTATTTACATGTCATTATATTGCTATCACGCATGAGCATGGTTGGGTTAGTTCAGTGTCTGTGTCTGGAATGGGGTAGTTTACAGCTGTATAATTTAGTCAATCCCGGCATCCTTGCCTGCCAGCGCGTTTGCTCACGGAACATATTATTGAAAAACCAATTTCACATATTACTGTCGCAATCAATGTCTTATTTAATTGATGTAATATTAAATAATTAGACATATCTTTCCAATTTCACTTGTGTTTGATGAGTATGTTTAAATCGCAATTGATTCATGATTTGAAATTATTATCTGATTTGGTAAGCATGCATCGTCGATCTTTATTCAAAAGGTCGCATCTTGAATTTTGGCGAGGTTAAGGTTGCATATACGGCACAAGGAATGTGAATATTGCTAATTAGGGCTATATAACAGTTGCATGATGATATAGCATCTGTAGCTGCATGTTTTATCATTGTAATGCACTGTACAGCATTATGCATGCAGGACAGATATGAGGTTCCAGATGATATATCCGCTTCACTACATTTTATAGAAGAGATGAAATTATCTTATCATTGTTTTATTATCATTCATATTCGAATTCACATCGGTACTGAAATCATGTTTCTTTTTGAAAAGACTAGCAACAGGCGCAGTTACCACTTCTTTGATCAAATGGCCACCGCATTCAAATCATCTTGCGACAGTCGTGCGATCTCTTCTGGGACATGTGCTTCTTTTCAATATGTCATGCCTTTTTGATGTCGTCTGCATATTTATGAACGGCTGAAACCATAACTGTGTCATCAGTGTGAGGCAAGAAAATGACCAGTGCTCTGATGACAACAACTCTTTGATGGACGCCGAGTGAGGAGTGAGCCCACTGGAAGGCATCAGCAGAGAGGAAGTCAAGTCTAAAGAAGCAACAACTGGTGTTTGGAAAATGTGCCTGAGTGAAAACCAAATTGAGGTTTGAATAATTGAAAATACCGTCACTATTCCAGATACTGTGAAACAACTTCATTTCGCGACTGGCGACTCATGGACGAAATTCGCGGCAACTCATTTTTGCGAGTTCATGGTCGTCACCACTTGCAATATCCATGGTAACAAATTATCGCGAGTCACTCGCGAAATTTGCAAAAATCTGTAGTTTTACAGTATTCCAGAAACAGGTCAACCTATCCTCCACCACATATTCCACTGCTTCAGAAGTGCAGCATAACAGACTAGCTTAGATATAGGTGAAAATCTCTTAGGCTATATCTTACGGCTTTATGTTGCCGCAATAAATAACATGTATGTGTCAGATCTGAGGAATATTAACTGCGATAAAAAAACTGAACTGAAGATGCAGAAAATCGATTCTGCACATTCTTGAAAACAAATATAAAATAAACAAAATTTTCTTCAGGAGTATAAATTGTCAGATGACAGACAATGGTGTGCGCCTAATTTGATTGCTTCAGTCTGAATATGTGTTATTTCTGTCTTTTTACATTGAAATTTCAAAGATTTCCAAATTTCTATCAAAGCGAGAATTTTACCCAGAAGAGTATTATTGCGAAGGAAATTGTCAAACATGACTGATAAATCCGATGTATTGTTAATATCAGAATGACAATGTGCCCAGATTAAATCTATGTCTTCAAGTAGGCTTAATTATCATCCAAATGTCCTTGCACAATTCGACGACGTGTTCAGGCGCATTTACACAGGTTAACTTAGTGAACTTCCACTAAAATCTCTGTCTCGAAAGGTTCATTCACACCGGACGCGGCGTGTCCTCATGCTTCCAAAATTTTCGTTCAGAACTTTTATAAACCTATGGAGCTTTCAACACAGAGACGCGCGGGAGCGCGCCGCTGAAGTGTGTGTGGTGCATGCTGGCTATCTCTTCGTTTACATGGCAATTAAATTACCTGTGACGGTTCAATAGCAGACTATGGCAGCACAATTCATATACTTTTTATTTTCTAATTCTCTGATGACATGACTGTATGAAAGCTGCAAGTTGCGGCAAGTGTAATTGCAGAAATTTCTAAAATTGCGAGTGAAAATATGGAAAAGCAGTAATGCACCAGGCCAAGAAAATTTTAAAAAGAGATTCTAAAAATATTCAACAGTCAAAGAAATCGTTGCATGTTCGAATCATATGATTCACTGTTTTCCACCATTCTAAATCTTATTTTTTTCATTCGAGCATGCACTGTGAATAGCTGAGTTTTACGAGCTGCCCTCAAATCGAAGAAATCGACATTGATGATGGTGATGCTGTGATTGAAAGCATATTTATTGTCGAAGGCGTAACCTGCGAGAATGATGTTTTAGTACATCTATGTTGAAGAGGATGACAAGTACTTTACATATAAATTCATGAATTTTTGTGATATCTGATAAGTCCCTTGAATTCTTCCTCTTCTGTAAAACTGAAACGTAATGCATACTATCACTGAGCCGCACTGAGGCCCCTTCTGAATTGCCAAATTGATGTGATCTTGACAACTGGGAAAGGCGATTGAACAAAGGTACTCGCGCATTTTACATAAACCTTATATTCGAAATTCCATCGATTCTTTTGAGATCTGAGTTGGTCAAAGTCCATTTACTTCCGAAAACCTACAAAACCTTCAAAACAAATTAGAAGCAAATTTTTGTGTGTGATATGTGATTTAGTCTCACCCAAAATATTTTGATATGATTGATATTCTATATTATTTTGTTTTGCTTCATAATTGTGCAATATGCAATGATAAAGTTTGAAATATCATATAAACATGCTAGTAGCTAATTCTTTTTATGATATTTCAAACTTTACATACCTACATCACTGGTGTTTTCCAAGGTTACCAAACTTAGCTAATGACTTGCTGCCAACCGACTTCTTCACAACATTTTTGATAACTCTTTCCATCGCTTCTACAGTTTACCCCTCAAATTTCTCCTCGATGGGACGCATTCCGTCAGCTACTAGATAGTACGAGTATAACTCGATGACTTGCCTAATTCTTTCCTGTGACTGTCGCTCCAATCAATCATGTCAAGTAGATTTGAGTGCCTCTCGGGTTATTTCTCGTAAAACTTGAACTTGTTGACTTTTGTCTTAACCTCTTCCCGCGTGAGATCGACATTCGATGTTGGTCGCTCTAGGACACAATAGGCTTTGTAGGGTTGAATAGGGACGATAGATGCGGACATCTCAAGTCAATGACACATTATATCAATTGCCTATTCGATCACTGCTAGTGATCAACATTGTTTTGTCGACCTTCAAAAAAGGGCTCCATAGATTTTTCTACATGATGAAAACGAAGTTAAGTTTTTAATGACGATTCATTACAAAATAACTGCCTTATTTACATTCGCATATAATTGTATCGTTAATAGGAAGCTGAAGACCAGATGTTTAGCATAAAATGGCATCCGTCAATTCATTCAGTAGATCACAGGATTTTTTTAATATCTGTGTCGACAGTGCGCGTTTGGCAGTATAATTGCAGATAGCTGTTGAGAAATGAATGAACATTGTATACATCAAGAAACACCAAAATTCATTTGATCTCAAAGCAAGGTGATATGTGATTGTAACTATCAACACTCACACGCACCCTAGTTTATAATGTCGCGAATTATCTGCTGAGTAGAGCAGTATATTTTGCATGTCCATGTTGCATTTTAAATGTTAGGTCCAATGCTTTTGTTGTATAAAATATGTTGTAAAATGTTGCATGAAGCGGTGACCGAGAAGATCATTGTAGTTGAATTATTCGAGAAGCGTAATAAGTTTATTTTAAAGTTCACTCCTTGAATTCCGCGGATCCTTCGTGTGGAGTAGGCATAATATATTAATGCAATATGTAATGCAGTCAGATTTGATTGATCACATGTACAAATAAATTGTGTGTGAATAGGCCTATGAAATGTGCACATGAATGAGCGGACCTATACTTTATGCGTGTAGTAGGATATTCACTACAGTGATGATTGTAGTTGCATGTAAAAGATGGTCATGATTGTTTCAGTAATCGTGTGTAAACCAACACTGATATACAACTGACAAGTCGAACTTCGGCACTGCCTACCGTTGACAGTAATTCATGTCTGCGATTTCTATGTTGCAATGTGAAAAATTGATAATCAAAAATCAGCTGAAATTATGATCATAAATGAGAGGTGGTAAAATGAGAGGAAATATTTTTCTAACGATAATGTAATAGCATGCGACTTATGACATTCCAATGTGAATATCATTCATTCTGCGCTCCTCTTTTAGATTTACGGGTTTTTGATTTTGTTCACATCAACTTCTGCTGCAGCAAGTTTTGAGGAGTATACATAATTCTGAATGCAAGCTTCCAGACAAACTAAATGTTCTTCCCTCCTTTCTTTGTAAAATGAAATGTAGTCGGTTTACTTGATGAAATTTGCAATGAAATTCGGAATGTTTTTAGGGCAACTATAAATGAGTGTATGACACTTTTATTTCAATTTTCATGGATTTATCGTTGCAGTTGTCAAAATTTAACTCCTGTCAGTTTATATTAAGCTTAGAGTGAACATTTAATCCTTGATTCCTGAGCATCGCTTCTATCAATGAATATATTCCTCCGTGAAAGCAAATGTTATAGTGGATCAATGAAGTCTTTTGAATGAATCAGTGATATTTTATCATTGGAATCATTATATGATACTGATGCTCTTATTACACTTTTGTTCAATAAGTATGCATACATCTGATAGATTTCGCAAGTCTGGAAAATCAAAACAAGCCATTGAAATTCAAGCACAGAATTCTTGAAATCATGACAACCTTTTACACTGCATTTAGTCTAGACCTAAGAACTGATCGCTAACTATAGGTTCAGACAGTGGTGTAGTGGTGAAGAACGGGAACGCTACACCAAGTCATTTGCCAGTCATAGGATACATAAAACGAAAGTGCAGAATACACATAAAGCGGAAACGTCTGAATGCATATTTGTACATATTGTGTGTCCATGCTATGAAGAAGTGGCAGACTTTAATCTCAATACCACACTTATATTCACATAAAATTCACGTATAACATGTATTCCCCTATGAAAAAGTACATGTACCGCCCAAGGAATAGATTTCTGCCTTCATTTCTGTTTTGATTTCTATCTCACTTTCGAGCCGTTGGCAATGTGAAATGAGCACAAAAGGAAGACCAATGGAATGGACGTTGCATATGCATGTGCAGGCATGTAGACATCAGATTGGATGTGCGCGCATTTGACTCGGTGGTTCTTAACCCTCTTTACTTCTCACATTCTGTAGTACTGGATGTTATTACACAGACATGTAGACATCTTAATTGTGTCTCTAAATGGCACAATGCGCTCCTACCTTCACAGTCAGTGCACTTGTCAAATACATTTACCAAAAAGATTTTGGCAGATGCAGAAGTCATATCAGAATTCTAATTCTAATATTTCCAAAATCAGATTCAATTTCCGCTGTCTATGTCTTGATGTTCAACAAGCAGTGCTGCAATCTGTTTGACAAATTCCTGCTCAGTTAGTTTTGCCCCTGAGGACATTTTCAATTAAAGACATTTTTGCAGTCAATCGTAGCGTGCCATTCATTTGAGACCAATGCAATGCATTTGCAATTTCCACTCTGACAGTCAACTATTACATTTTTTGTTCCAGACTTGAATTGCACCACATAATGTTTCATCTGTGAATGGATGGTCATCTTATCAACTTTGTCTAGTAGGTCGACATGTATTTTATAACATATCTGCAAATTGTTTCAGTTAAGATCAAGCGACGTGCGTGATGAGTGCTATGTTTTGGAGGAATAAAAATGAAGTCACGGCCATTCCTAACCAGTTTTGGTTTTAACTTCCTTTGCACCAAACAGCTTTTGCTACTCGGAATGAGTTGGTAGCCCACTGAATCGAAGAGATCTTCCGAATTTTCAATAATACGACTTCAAGCAGGTTGACATGATTTTGAAAGAGTTTATAGGTCACTAATGTCACCTGATGCAGCGATAAGCAGTGTCATCACTCTGAAGATATCTTGAGACAACATCGCTCATTCAAGATCGAGGATTCAGAATTAACTTTTGATAAACTTCTGTTTCTAACTATACTTTACTTATTACTCCAAATAAAAGCCAAATGTTTGCTGTCTAGGTTTCTGTGTGTATCGCTTGATCCGTTCCTACAATTTGCATGTGGGAATTTCATTCATTGAAGGGTTTCATTTGAGCGATGGTTTCCTTTTCATCTTATGCTCATCTGTCTTTTGAGCCTAATTAATAGTGTCCCTAGCATCGATAGTGCTACTAGCACTACACTAAAGCTATACCGTAGTTAAACAGGCAGATGGACAACCTTCTAGGCTTCGGCTGGAATGGCCGACATAATTATCTTTCCTGTAGGTATACCATTATCGGCTCCTAATTTCCGAAATAGGTCTATTAAGTTGTCCGGATACGCCAATTTCCGATGTCCTTCTTAAAATACAAAAATACAAATACAATTGCAAAAGCATTTGCATCAAGCCTTTGACTGATCAGTCAATACAAAATAGAATATATATTTTTTTCAAAATAAAAAATCAAGGAATTTGGACAAGTCCGGTCGTAAGATCATCCAGTTCGTTGAGAATGGAGGTTGATAACACAACAAAATTCTGTCTCCTTACTACAGTATGGAATCAACAGTCTGTTGTCTCTCTTGTGACAACAATGTCTTAGAAGGGATGTTTCACATCTTGACATTTTTCAAAAAGCTTTTTACAGGCATTTCAAGCGCACATCATGAAAGTCAAGAATGTCATTTGAGCATTTGCAATTATTGTGACAAATAACTTTACGTGCACGTTTGTAAATTTTCTCTATTACGGTGCAAGTCTCAAACTCAACACGCCGAACAAAGTCGTACGATATGGCATGATACTTCTGATGGTGCTGTTAAGAACAAAACATAAGTCGTTATGAGTGAAACTTTCTCTGAGAACTTTAAGAGCGCAAAGACGTCTTGTACAGAGTGCGGCTAAGTGATCAAAATGAGAATTCCACTTCAAGTCACATGACCAAGAAACACCTAGAATCTTGAATTGAAAAGGAAAATATACATTAAAGTTCTTTTTACATATGCATAGCGCTTTCGTCTTTGATTCATTTAACTGCAAACAATTTGCTTCTGCCCATGATCGAATATTATAAAATTCAGCAGTAATTACTTCAGTAGAGTTCAAAACATCATTCAAAATATATTTGTGCACATGGAGAAGCTTCTTTCCACATCAATACCTTTCTGCAGGATAGAATTTCAAGAAGGATATTTTGCTGGTTCAATTCTGGTCGGAAACGAAGAAATATCACTCTCACCCTTAATTACTTCCACTGCCATTCGAAGTGTCGGCGCAAAGGTTTTTTCGCTGGACACTAATCAGTTCAATATCAGTTTCTCTCCTCTCCTGGAATGTCAGCGATTAGAGATTAAGTCTGATCTCTCAAAAAAATGCCTGGATGATCAAAAACGCAGATTCTTCGAGTTGCTTCAAAAGTAGTGGAGGTATAAGGACAAGTGAGACCAAATGACCCCGAATATATATTCCCAGGGATTTACTTTGGAACAGTTCTTGTCGCTTTTGGATTGATAGCGTTCTGGATCGTCGGTGTTGTCCAGGTTGCTTATCACTTCGACGTAGCTTTTGGCTTGGAAGCACGAGGCCACAGGCCACAGGAATCATTCAGTTCTTTGAACAGTTCTCTGGTCTGCATCGGACACCAAGATCACGAGCTGGTCGGATAAGTTGTGGCAAGGTTGATTGCTCCAAAATCACCGTTTTAGGCTAAAATCAAGGCTTTACGTTTAAAACCTGTTTTCCCGAAGCCTGCATATCACATTATCAATGAGCAAACTGACGAAACTTAAAGCGAAAACTTAGTTAGGTTTTTTTCGAGCTCTTTTTACAAAGCACATTTTTTCCCAAATAATGCGAGTACCTTTCAAAAGAAATGGTTTTTCTACAATCTGCAATTACATTTACATTTTTCTCCTCGGAACTTACATGCAATTTATCACTTATTCAAATTCATTAAGTCAAATGAAACTTTTTAATGCGATATCTCCAAGAAACATGCGAGTTTTAATTTGTATTTCATGTCGTTTTGACAATTGCTTTGTCACATGTCAGACATAAATTTCAATACATTTCAAATTACAGGTTTTTCAAATTGTTGAAAATCTCGCTTTGTTGTGTATTTTATAGCATTATGATAGGCCTAATTAAAATGTTATTAATTTTACCGATGTGCGAATTTTTGGTAGCTTTGACAGATTCCTCATCAAATTCAATTATCAAAGTCATACCGGAATTTTGTGAAAATCACATCTTATCAAGAATTTCATTTTATTTTTCTTTATCATCTTAATGAAGCAGGAACTCTTCATTCAAAAAAGTGCTCATCAAAATGTCAGACATTCCATGATTTTCCTAAGAGTCATTTTGTATATTTGCGACATCCCATTAGAAAACAAAATGAAAATTAAATCAAAGCTTTGCTAAAGATTTCATCAAAGCGTTAAATTTTCTATTTTTTGACGATATTACGCAGATAAGCTGTTGTCTGTTGTCACTGGTGCAATCTGATTCCTGTAGAAAGAATCAGAAGAAATCTGAAGTCTGATTGTTGTTTTTGACTTTAAATTTTGACACATCGGTAATTCAATCAAGCTACCTGCCCTTTATTATTTGTGTAGCTTCAGAACAGAAGATAAAATACAATCAGAGTTTATTTTCCCTCTGTATTTTTTCAATCTAGCGCTTTTATGTTCTCAATTAGAGGAGGATTTTGACAAAAGTTGAAATAAAAACACGCTAGAAAAGAAAATGACCAGTTACATGTAAGTAAAACGGGATCATTAATGAACTTGATTGTGTGGAATATAGTTGAAATTATGTCCCATTACCTTGAAGATCAGTGGATGGTATTTCAATTCTATTAATGTGGAGCTAAATATATGCGATATGTAGTTTATTACAGATATGAACAAAAGTCTAGGCAAAGTAGGTGCTGCACACAAGGCTGGCTCCATGGGTACACAAGATTCTTAGAATGCTTACACAAGATTTTGTGATACACCGTTGAAAGGACCGTACTCAAGACTGGAATATTGACTATCACAGATTATGCATGCATCCATGTTCCAGAAACTAATGGTAAAGCTGTGATTTGAAAGTTCAGACAGATCACCTACACTTCCCTATCTGTTCACAACAATCGTCGAAAGAGACAGGATTATTTCTGGTGGAACAAACAGCAAGGCTCTTGAAATTGCATCTATGATGCACAATGAGATACATAGAGCTAAATCGAGTTATTCGAATAATGGCTTCATCAGGAGTGTGTCGTATGACGAAAACATTCGAGGCCACAAGATTTCTTAAACTCACTTCTCAGGCTATATGAAAATATGCCTTTTTGTATAGCCGAACTTTTTGACCGATAATTTCAGAATATTTTAATGACTTTCGGGTTATATTCACTTTCCGACAATATAATAATCCGTCTTCAGAGTACTTTCTTCTTGACGGAAGAAGGAGAGATCTATAATGTACTGCAATAATAAGTTAACAAAAAAACTTGAAGAAGGCTAGATGTTTTGATGCAATTTGTTGACTTTTTAGATAATATTAATGTTCAATGGCACATTCAAGTGTTTTCTTGATGATGGAGGCAAAGGAAACATCCGCTTTTGCCCCTCAAAAAATGATTTTTTTTGCAAACATTATACATAATTTAATATTTATTGAGTTGCATCCTCAACTGAACAGTGGGAGCAGACATGAATAGCTACCATTTCATCCAACATTAGGAATCATCAGCAGGACTAGTTCACACAATTACATATTTGAAGTTGCAACATCACAAATTTGAGATACGCAATTAAGTGAAATTTTGGCTTTTGTTAATTTTGATGTAATTAGCTTTGCAAATGTTTCCTGATGTTGGTTGAAATGGGAGTTTTTTCGGTCTGTTTCCGTTCTTCAACTGAAAATGCAGTTCAGTGTTTAATTATTCAATTTACAAAAACAGAATCATTCACTAGTGTCCAGCACGAGATTGTTCGCACTCAATTACCAAGTACGATCGCAGCTATCTTCACGCTCAAAATTATTGTGATCAAGCGCGATGTATGGCGTAATTCGCACTCGAACAAACACGAATTAGCGAGATTCGAATGAACTTTCATATAAAAAGGTCACATTCCACAGTTAATCGCATTCATATTTGTAAAGAAGCTCGTGTGAATGAGCGCGCACCGCTCAACTTACTTATTGCGCTCAATTTCGCGCGCGATCCACAACAAATAGCCGCGTTCGCTTGCGATCGCACTTAATTAGTTGCGGATCAAGCGCGCAATTGAGCGATTAACCACAAATTGGCGACTAGTGATCGTTTTTCCAATAAAACTAACGATGGAGGATTATAGTAGGAAGGAAGGGGCACTCTGCACAGCGCAATTTTTAGACCGTTCCAAGATGTTCATCCATTCCCTTTGAAAAGTGCAAGCTGTCCAGTTGGTCATGAATGCTACCAACAAGTTTTGGAAAGTTTCAGAAGTATAGAAATTCCCTCC
Source organism: Prostheceraeus crozeri (assembly GCA_907163375.1). NCBI lineage: Eukaryota > Metazoa > Platyhelminthes > Polycladida > Euryleptidae > Prostheceraeus > Prostheceraeus crozeri. Next base: position 75,971 of record CAJQUW010004739.1, on the reverse strand, counting down.
CTCTGGTTATATACTCCGATGATCAAGTTTCCTAAAAATTAGCGTAGGCCTACTTCACAATTGGGATATGAGAAATTCATTAGTGGTATTCTTTTTGCTGCATTCAGTGACATGCATTCTATAGATACAATGATGCAAGAAGGTCAATTGACAATTGCTTGCGAATTTGTGGCATGTGCTTATCGCAGAAGTCACACAAATTTGGATTCCTAGCATAGAGTAAGTATATTTAGGTAGAGTGGTAACTCCGCATTTATTAAATCCCGAATGTGTATGCACTTTCGATTTTATTAAATGAACTCAAAGGAGATACAGTCGGAATTGTTTGCAAATGTGAGATATGCGCATTTATGCAATTTTGAAGAAATTACAACGGAATTGACTGATCATGATAGCATAAAGCAGAAGGAAATGAAATTATTTTACAGATGGTCCGTGTCTCACAGCCTTGGTGAGGTAATGTTTGTTAAATTGGCAACTCGATGACCTGCGCTTTCCTGCTGAACCTCAATCTTCTTAAGCGTGATCAGGCAACAGCTGCCACTGGCATGGCAAAATCACAGATTCAAAGACAATTATTTCAATTAACTTTGAAAGATGTAAATGGGTCCACATCACTATTCAGATTCAAGAAATGAAACATGAATTTAGTGAATCATAAAATCAAGCCGGTGAAAATTGAATTAAAAACTTGATATTTCAACCAAGAAAGCACGAATAATATCGCAACTTTTTCATGAAGACTTCCATTATAACACTGTTCATGAAATTCCATTGATAATCAGCTTGATTTCCGCTTAGTTGGGATGATCATTGGCAAATATTCATACCTTTTGACATTCAACTTGTTTCATGCTACTTGTATAGGGAGACATCTCGGTAGTATATAAATTGGCAAAATTTTGACTTTTTTAAAGCTGCTCAAATAATTTTTTGGACCACGAGAACGCAATCTCCGCAAAAAACTGAATATTTTGACAAAAAATTTTTGCTGTATACAGATACTTTTTTGAGTCGTTACTCTACCTATATATCTCTACTCTATGATTCCTAGTCATGATATTACCGGAGATTCCATCCAAAAGTGCAGTTAGGGGCAAGGTTGAACTATAACGCAATAATTAATGCTCTATTATCAATTTACTGAAACAAAGGGAACATTCAATTTTGGTGAATTTAAATGGAAATCAGAGTTTGTGAACAAAGCATTTTCTTAAATTGTGATGATTGCAGTATAGCTGGTGACCAGCAGTTGGCCTATATGATTTTCTGGCAATAGCGGTAATTGTAGTGAGACTCTTTGCTTTGTCCATTGCAGCCAAGCATGCCGGCACGGGGTGGGCAGGGTGGGCAATGCTGCCTTTTTACATGAGGGGCAAATTGCCTTTTCACGGGATGGGCAAATTTGTTTAATTACCTATATTACGCTCGTATATTGCCCTTTTTTCAAGTACGCTGTAGTGACTTCAATTAGGATATGTTTCCTTTAGACAGGATGGACAAGTTAATATGTGTCGCCTTTTGGTTGACAGAGTGGGCAAGTTGATCAACATGATTGCCGTTTTGTAGGGGAGCAAATTATCTACTTTGCCTTTTTACATGGTCAGCATAAGTTATTAATGTACATATGTTGCCTTTTTTACCAGTACAAGGTGGGCACATGTTTCTATGTTGCCTTTTTGCGCGGCGACCAAGTTATTCTACTGTGTCTTGCATTTTGACAGGTGCAATTTGCCATTGTGCAATTTATAAAGGATGTGCAAATAGAAACAATGCTGACTTTTCACAAAGCGTGGGCAAGTCTGCGGTCACATTTACAAAATAGGTAATGTCATACAGTTGGGAGACTCGCGAAAAGTCGAAAGGAATAGTGAATCAATTGAGGGACGCTTTTTGATCGCTAGCATTAAGTGCTCATACGACGTGATCTGTATAATGGAGAATATTTCCAGGACTACTCAAAGATCTGATGTTAGTGCTCAAGAAGCGAATTTCGTTATCAACCTTGCGAAGCAACAATTCAAAGAAATGTGCTGCAATGACGAAGCTGGTAAGATACGGAGTCATGCAGAAAAGCTACAATCAGAATTAGGGGACGAAATGACTGATAGCATCATGGAGAGAAAGGAAAAGAGAAAAAGAAAACTGCCAGAAATATTGTCTGAAATGACAGACCAGCCTGATATTGATACACCGGATACAACGTTCCAATCTTTTTCCCAGAAATATTTTGATTTGATCAATTTGATCGACGGAGCAATGCAGAGAAGATTTTCCCAAAATGATTTGAAAATATTAGAAGATATTGAAATAGCCCTGATAGACTTTGTAAATGGCAAGCTCGAGAAGGAATCATTTGACAAAATATTTCCAATTGTGTCCAGAGTAATGAAGCTTCAACCATGTCGCAAAGCATAATTTGAAGAAGAACTAAAGGGTCTGCCAGTCCTCCTCAAAATGAGAAATGAACAGATCAAACCAAGAATAAAGACGGTTATAAAGATATCAACAATTTGTGATATATTTAACGCAATGCCAGTGACGAAAAAAGCTTGCAAAATTACCCACGACTTGCTGAAATATTATTGCACAGTACCCATGAGCTCAGCGACAGCGGAAAGAAGTTTCAGCGCAATGCGACGCCTGAAAACATGGACCAGAGCCAAGACTGGACCAAACCCCCTTAACAATATCTTGTTTGCAGTATTGCATAAGGATTACATGGACGATGTTAATATCCACACCGTTGCTGATGAATTCATCAAATTCAATGAAAAGAGACTCTCATACTTTGGACATTTCTGATCTGGCTCTTGTTTTTCTTGTTTATATCATTAGAGTTATCACAAAGGTTTAGATTATATTGTTTGATATTTTGTACATAAATAGATCATAATGATTTGATCAAATATTTTATTTTTGAATATTTTCCGTATCAAAGCTGGATACCGGTGTCGTGAATAATAATAACCTTACAGTTAAGTACACATTAAGAATATCAAGTTTAAGTCACTGTACGTAAAAGTGTATATACGAGTAGAACCTACAATATATGATTCGATTTCGGTTATATCACATTGTCATATTTTTAACTTCTCCTTATTCTATAAGCCTCATATTTTCACACGTTATTTCATCGGAATAGAGCCTACTTATAATATTGTTAAATCATGGCATTATGTTTATGCATTTGTTAAAAGAAACCTCTATATAAGATCATTTGAACTCCGTATTCATTTAAGCAGAAGAAAAGTAATTCAAAAATCACATATAAAGTCAAAATTTTCAAATAAAAGTTCCCATACTTGAGATACAAATAAAGGTGCTACAAGCATCGATACCGATGCGAACATGCAATACTATGGACTAATAACCTATAGACTACGGAACTATTCCTACCGCAGCTAATTGTTATTGCAAAGCGATGATTATCATGCTCCGATGTAATGAAATGAAGCTCGATCCACAACGTTCTACACCACGCCTAGTATGCAAATCCGCGCGATTCGCGCGGCAGGGAATCTAGTAAGTGCTTCCTGGTCTATGGTTATATAATTTAAATAAATAAAGGCGTATAGAATAGTCCAATTTCCTGTATATAGGTGTGCATATGCAAAATGCCTTTTTTTATCCTTGCCCATGCTGCCCCTTTTATGCCTCCTTGCCCCCGGCATGCTTGATTGCAGCCCCATTGAATGAGCAATTTCTGCTGACTCTCTTTGGATAAAGCACATGCCAGCTGGACAGCCTGCACTTTTAAGTGGAAGGGATGAATATCTTGGACCTTTCTAAAAATTGCGCTGTGCATAGTGCGCCTTCCTCTTATAATTCTCCTGTATCTTTAGAATTTTTTTTTGAAAAAGGATGGCAATGATTCCGTTTTTGAAAATCGAATAATTAAACACTGAGCTGCATTTTCAGTTGAAAAACGGAAACAGACCTAAATGGCTGCCGTTTCATCCAACATCAGGAATCATTAGCAGGCCTGGTTCACATTACAATTAACAATTGCCGAACTTATGCATCAATTTTCATTATTCTGATACGCGGGTTTAGTGATAACAGCATATATGGAGCTGTTCATTAACTAAAATTCTGCCGACAGAAAATTAAACCGATTTAATATTCTGCCGGCAGAATATTCAGCCGAATTAATGAATGACGGTATAACACCAAAACTGGCAGAATGTTCAGTCGGTTTCGGTATTATACCGTCGTTCATTAAGTCGGCAGAATATTCTGCCGGTAGAATATTAAATCGGTTTAATATTCAGCCGACAGAATTTTAGTTAATGAACAGCCCCTATGTCACTATCATGGTTGCATAAAACTATGCATATGTACCATTAAGTACATGCAGCATTGCAGTTATCAGGAGTATTGAGTGAAAATTGAGCGAAGCCCTATAAAATAGGATAATACCTAGATTGCAGACTTATGTTATACCACGCCACACCAGGCATCAAAGCGCATTGTTATCTTGCGTCATAGTGATAACCAAATGTAACACATTTGAATTCATAGGTAATTGCGATGATTGCGAAGTATGACATATGACATGTGTACGCATACAATATGCACTTGATTAAATAAAATTACTATTTGTTACAAATTATTGCAAGCTGAAATTGCAAGCATTGTTTTGTATATAGTGTAGTGCATTTAATGAGTAGAAGCATGTGATAATTCAGCAAATGTCAATTTCAATTGGACATTGAGTCTAAATATTCAAACCCATTTTGTAGGAAGCATATGCCTCTCTACTCTATGATTTTGTCGATTAGATCTTACCTTGATTATTTCACACCGATATACCATGTAGTCCGGCAGCCAGAACGAATTTCTGCAGGGAACGAGGCCGAAAGTGAGACTTTCACAGAATGATGTACACTCTATGCCTACTGCGAATTAGCGTATCTGCCGAGTTCTAGTGAGTTCCTCTTCTTGTCAGACAGGATCGAAGAAAAACACATGTAAATCCAATGGGACGCAGATTTCATTTTTTGGTTAAAATGAAATTTTCTATGTTTTCTCTGATTAAACGAAAAGTACCAAGCCCAGAGTCATAATTTTTGACATGGGCTGTCGTCTGGCCATTTTCTTTCATATTCATGCACTCCTGCCTATAAAGATAAACACATTTCAATTTGGCGAGCCTCTTAATGTCGGCAAACACAAACATTTTGAGCAACTTTATCCACATTCAACCACATTCTCACATACAATGCCGATCAGATGCAAGATAGGAGCACATGCACATCATAGGAAATGACCTGAAGACATTCTATGCCAAAAATTATGACTCTGGGCTTAGTACTTTTCGTTTAATCAGAGAAAACATAGAACATTTCATCTTAGCCAAAAACTGCAATCTGCGTCCCATTGGATTTACATGTGTTTTTCTTCGATCCTGTCTGACAAGAAGAGGAACTCACTAGAACTCGGCAGATACGCTAATTCACAGTAGACAGAAGATGTACATCATTCTGTTAAAGTCTCACTTTCGGCCTCGTTCCCTGCAGAAACTCGTTCTGGCTGCCGAACTACTATTTTCATGTACACTGTCAATTGAAAAGGACTAAGTTTAAGTTTTAAGTTTGAGTTTGTTTTTAAGTGTGTGTCTGCTTCTAATCCTGTTTTTGAAGGAGCATAGGTCCCATATGCTATCTTTCTTGTCATCATACAACAGGCAGCAACTATGGTTGCTATGTCTGATGCATAGATATCTAAAATAATGAAATCAATTTTTGATTTAAACCAATATTTAGACCTTTTCAATTTACAGTGTACGGTGTCAAAGTGTTCTTTAAAGTTTACTGTTGAAGTCACCGAATTTAACAGCTCATTGTTTCCTAGAAGGGAAAAGTTGCACCTCGTATGCTATAATGTAGAGGTCGATCGTGTTTCGTGTCGTGTTGAGCTTTGTCATTCGTGTTCCAGTTTTGACAATTGGTGTCGTGCGTTATTTTCGTGTTGACGAGAATTTATTGTGAAATTTCTGATCGAAATAATTAAATAACTCAGCCTGTTCTAGTTAAAGACAAGCTATCTGGAATGCATTATATTTCACGATGATGAAGGATAAATAAACAACATTCCTTTATTGTACTTGCACAGTTAGATCAGTTAAAGACCAATACATGTATAATGTATACACATACAGGTGAAAAATACATGACCACAAACAGCAAACGTCTCGTGTGCGGACCCTCAGTCCGGTGGTGAACCGAACACGTTGCCCACTGCCCGAATTTGAGCAGAGCAGTTACCGCCACTGTTGCCAACCTAACTATTTCCTCTACAAGTGTACTCCGAGTCCAGAGAGGCTTTATAAGCGACTTCTCATTGCAACTAGAACGGCCATTGGTGTGCATCAGCCATCTGATAGTAGTCACTGAGCAATTTCTTTAATCTGGTGAGCTATTATCTTGCACTGAAAATATTTTTGAAGTGAATTACTCGCAAGATAAATTTCATGTTATTCCCAAGCGGTTTGAATTTCGTGGTCGTGTTGACTCGTGTCAAGGTAGTGCAGTGGTGTTTCGCGTCGCGTTGAGGGCAAACTTCCGACGACTGCAGACCCCCTACTTTAATGAAGGCGTATACGCCTCTTAAGCAATGAGTCGTCAATGAATAGGCAGTGAGCTTTGGACACCACTCAGTGGCGTGCGAGTTTTCGGTTCTTCGTCACACTTCGCTGTCATAGTACCATTCATTGATGAATCCTGCGAAGAGACTGAGTGAACTAAAATTCTCACACCTGCCAACTTATAAGCAAAGAATCGGATGGGTCAAAACTATCGAGAAAACTTGTGCACAATGACATGAATTCTTCGAATCTGAAGGAATCGTGGCGATCGAGGTATTTTGTAGAAATTTACAGCAATCCGCAAGCGACGCACGACTTTTTCCGATCTCAGCAAGGTATTGAGAATTTCTTTTTGCCCACTTGCTCAGCTCCTGCATGTGTCATCACCTTTAATTAGTCTGCACTTCTAGTAAAGTGAAACACTTAAGCAATCTAATTATGTAGTTGAAGTAAATCACAAAAAATATGCTTATCGACTTATGCCATGCCACCATTTGTAAGCTGCATTTTTGTAACTTTCGTAAAATATCATTGAAACCAAGGTTAAATAAATGTTTTCGATAAAGCAGTAGTGTTCTCAACCAATGATAGATGTTTGTTGCTAATTCCTGATAAGCATCTCTGATAGTCATCATTCCTAAGTCGCATTGCGGAATAATCATTTTTGCAAGCACTTGAACTGTCTTTAAGCATATTTCACCAAATTGGTTTGTGGATTAATTAGGTTTTTGATACTTCCTTATTTTCAAATTGACTACACCTAGTGGCTATTTTCACATTAATCCTATTAGTTTTGACGAAAAGAATCTTTGCAAGTTTGAGAAGCTTTTAAGTCCTTCCCATTTTCTAAACTCATGTTGTAAAACCGCCTGAGGTTTCGAGAAGGAAGATTGAATATTACTTCGTTCGCTGAAGTAATCTAAGATGAATAGTGTTCGGATATGTTTTAAATCTTTCAGAGCCCATAATGCAGCTAATTACAACTTTTCATAATCTCTTCAGAAATCTCGGGCTTTGATGAACTGTTCATCTTTATTAAAGACAGATAAGGTGTGAGACAACTGATGAATTCAAGGAAAGGTGAAGAACAACGCCATTTTGTTATTTCATTCGCTTGTAGCCGATTCAATGATAATCACGGTCATAGAGAACTCATAATGATAATATTGAAGCTAAAACTGATTTTTTTAAAAAGAAGATTGTATCACAAGATAAATATTGCAGCAGCTTTTTATAACGATTTATCATTATCAGACGTCACGAATTACATCGAGCATTGTGTATTCGACGTCGCTGGCAATTGAACTGAGAGATAAGTGCCAGAATCTTCAGCATGATATTCTAATTTCAGAATGTATGTAAATTTTGCGACTCAATAATTTGCAGGTTAGTAGGAACATTCCATTCTGTGTCTGTTCGTCAATTTTTTATTATTCGGTCAATTAATGATTTTTCAGGAATAGAAACCATTCTTATGTTTTTCAGTTGTAACATTTTTTCAAATACAAATTATTTTTCATGAATGAACAACAGTGAACACATAAAATAATTTAATCAACCATTAGCATTTAAATTGAAAACTTGATGTCATAAATGAAATGCCTACATGTAGATCTGAAGATTTTAGGGGTTGCGACATGATGACACCGAACAAGTCTGCTGCATAACACTATTTATGTTTTTGTAGCCTGTCATCAATTTGATAGTGCATGAAATACTGTCCAATGACAATTTGACTGCACGTTTTACAAAAAGCAAGAGGTTGAGCATGTGGATGAAAAACGTTAATTAAATACAAGAGAAACATAAATGGTCTCAAAACTGGCCGGGACATGAGCATCGGTTGGGACTTCTCCGTTTGTCAGAATTCCTGAACGATAAAATCAGTTCGACATAGCTTTAGCATTGTCTATCAATTTTTTACGTTGAAACATCGAAGTATATACACTCAGTGTATTCACATAGCATATACAGATATGTATGCACAATTCTGCACATACATTGACAGATATAGAGGTGTCATGTTTTCGATCATGGCCACTGAGCCAGCAGGTGGTGAACACCATATTGAATTGCATTTTGCACTTATCATACTCCACTTTTATGAAGACTTCCAATTGATTCAATGTTCGACTAGACATTATATTTCATTAGCATATTACTAGCTCATGGACATCAACTTTTTGAATTTTTATTACTTATTTAATAATTATTTTCAATAATAATCATTATTAATTTATTAGCATATGAAACTCGCGCGTTCTCAGCTTATAAAATCATAGGTTATGAACAAAAAAGGCTTTCCTCATGAGTTATGGGTGCAAGTTGCCTCATAGTTGCCCAGTTGCCCGCGCAGATCATCATTTTGTGCATTATTGATGTACTAGACATTTATTTCAATATGACTTTTCTAACAATTGCGATAAATTCAGTGAGGCTTCCGGATGGCTTCATGGCTAAAAATGGAGATAACAAATTATGCCCATGAAGATTTTAAGGGGACGTTATTACGGAAAAATTAAAATTGTTAAACACACACGGTAAAAAACATATCACTCAATAGCATGTCAACCGTTTGCTCATTTATGAATATTGTGAAATGACGTCAAATTAGTTGCATATTTTGCAAAAGTAGAGCATGTGAATGAATGAGGTATTGAGCCAACATTTAAATTTGCATTTCCCATTTAATGCAATAGTATGGAGATTTGAAAGGACGTGGATGATGAATTTTATGTAAAACCTTATGATCAGAGATTTTTCTGATATGTGATCAGCAAACTCATGATGTATGCAATACTCGATACATTGACTGCTTTATAGTCTGCCTTTATCGCCAATACCTAGGGTCTAGCACCTCTGTGGTAATAGTTTATGGCATGTTCATGAATTCATTAGATTTAAACTTGCATTAACGCAACCTTTTTGCAAAGAATAGTAGTTAACTTTCTCGGGAATACTGGAATTGTCAGTTGTTGAATTTTTCCGGGACTCCATGGAAGTCCATAGATATAGATTACATATTGTGATAAAAGATTACAGCTCATCCAAATGAACAAATGCACCAAATGCATTGCGAGACATGATAATCGGTCCGCTTTTGACTTGGGATCCACTATTTGCAGCATAAAGTTGAATATTCAATTTATATAGGTCTAGTGCTTGAAATTTATTGAGCAAAACAATTACATAGATGCATTTGTAGATGTATGAGTATGTTGGGGAATACCGGTAACTTCATGTTAAATATTGACTTTGTCTGTATAGTCTGTAGGTAATTTGAATTGATTAAGAAGCTTAATTTGATAAGAAATCGACAATAATGCTTGATTTTCAAGACGTACTTTTACAGAAATGCCAAATGCTCGATGTTCTCATTTGCCAAATTTGACACAATTTGAATTGGTCATCAGAGATACGCAGGATCTAAATGTCACAAAAAATCAAAGTCTTTGCTTTTATAGCTTTGTTTAACGTCAACAAATTCATAGTGCTCCAAGAGCCGCTCAACCCCTTCCCCCATGAGGTGGTCCCCGCCCCTCAGGTCCCCTGAAATGCATTAACCCTCGCCTCACGGGGAGATTGTCATTTTCCTGATGTTGGATGACAATCAACAAATAAAAAATAAGAAGAATCTCGTGCGTGAATTTAGAAAGAAAATGTCAATAGCTCTCACACTAATAGATAGACATGAATTTTCTGTGAAAACTTGCAACATAGATGTTCAGCAGCTTTCTATTCGCTATGACCTTAACCGTCTTAACTTTCGTTAACTTTCTGCGTACTATACAACTTTTGACAGAGGGATGATAAATTTGGCACAAGGCTTTTGGCGTGAGACCTATTTTAAAATTTGAATGTTTGGAATATTTTGGCTTGTTTCGGTATACATGTATATTCACTTCTAATGTATATTGTGACATCAATTCTTGATGAAACAAGTTGAGATTATATAAAGGATTCTTCCTATTAATATAGAGATATTCGCAAATGCAAAATCTTTGAATTTGAGGTTATCTGCTTATTATGTATGCATGTTTGAAATTCAAATATTATTTTTTATTATTCTTGTGCCTTTTAGGTCTGCATCTGATCAGCAATTACTGAAATTTTTCAGAATCATGTTGCTTTTAGCCTCAGTTTTTCGACAAAAGTTATCGAATTAGTTTGTTTCTTCACATGCAGAAACTAAATACTTAAATGTGCGATTTTAGTTGTAATTGAGTTGAGCTAAAAGTTTGAATAATTTGACCTTTGACCTCATCTAATACAATGATGTAATTTCAGAGCGATTAATAGTCATCGTTTTATTAACAACCGTAATCAGATCTTTCGATTAGTGTATGGTTTATTAGTTTTTGCTGTCATTTTTCCTTTCAAATAATGATCTAGTGGAAATTTCTCAAAAATTGACGGTTTTTGACCTCTGACCTTCACCTTAGCCCAGCGATAACCCTAGAAATAGAATTATTGATGCTGTTTTTCTGAAACCCCTTATTCGACTGATGTGTGGTTTGGCAAAATTGGTGCAATAGTTTGAGAGATCAGCGGGTAGGGGAGAAATTTGTCACCCCCACATTGGGGCGCGTTCGGTAAAGCACCCCAGTGATGAGAAGGTTGATGACATGACTCCAATCTGGACTAGCTAACGCATTTAGTTCATTGAATTTTAAACTAACGTCTTGAAATGATTGGATGTTCCACTTATACGGCTGATTACATACACGAGACTCTAATCTCGTATCATAGGTGTTAATGAGGTGTTGCCTTAGTTACTTTAATCGTTGCTATGGTCCGAATTGAATAAGACACAATTCTTTTCAAATGAAAATTACTCCGCAAGCATCATGGGGAGAAGAACAATACGACAACAAATGACCTGAAGTTACAAGTCATGATATTTCAATAGATGTAACTGTTTAACTCAGTCATAGATCCGAGTCAGATAAACAGGACAATGTCAGATTAACATTTTGCTTGTGATTATAATCAGGTCACTAAATCAGAACGAGAAATATTATTCACTGCGACTGATATAATGTGCATATACACAACACCTGTCACTTTACTCTTTGCATGATTGTCACTAATCTTTAACATTATTAATTGCATTGTTTCACTGTCCACGAATCACTTGAAATTGCACCTTTTTTGCTTCAAATGTACGAGTATGTCTCAGGTAATCCATGGACAGACAGCGGGATTATTGGTTCACTTGCACTCTATCTGCTTTTGATTTGAATGAAATCTTCAGACGCTTATAAACAAGCTTTTGTCACATTCATCAATTACTAGGATCTCATTTTGTTTGAAATCATTGCTTGTTCAAAAAGAAGCAATTCAAGATCCTAAGTGCCTGGGGTCTTAAAGGCAATATCAATGTATGCATTCTTTGTCTTTGAACAATGCAGATATTTAATTGAATTTGAAAGCCTTGTCTTAAATAGAGATAGTAATTTGTGTCGCATTAAGCGGTAGTGTGCGTAAGATCAAGAATATTTGCATGATTGTGCAATGTAGAGACTGTCAAATCCATAGAGTAAGTATATTAGGTGGAGTAGCAATTCAACAATAATTAAATCCCCTTTGTGAATACAGTTTCCATTTCATTAAATGAACTTGAATGAGACCCAGCATCACATGCAAAATATGCAAATTTGTACTCTTCTGGAGAAATTTTGAATTTTTCAACTGATCGTGATAGCAAAACAGAAGGAATAACAGCATTTTACAAATCCTACATTTCATGTCAACCTGTGCGGAGAGGTAGTCTATTATTGTTAAATTAGCAATCAGATGGGCTGCTCACTTAAATACATGGCCTTGAGCACTTTCTTGTGCGTGATCATATCAAAAGCTATGACCTGCCCACTGGAAGAAAAAAATAAAATAACAACTGACAATGATCACAATTAACTTACTTAAAATATGTAAATGGGTCGGCATTACAATTTAGATTTGAGTGAATCAAGATTAATTATACCGATGAAAATGGAATTAAAAACTTGAAATTTCAGTCAAGAAAACACAATAAGATGTCGACGTTTTTATGAAGACTTGCATTGCAATGCAGCTCATGAATTTCCTTTGATAATCAGCTTAATTTCCGCTAAAATTACGATGCTTGTTAGCAGGTGTTCATTCCTTTTTATATCCAATTTGTTTCATACGACTTGCAAAAGGGCTTCATCTCGGAAGTATATAAATTTGCAAAATTTTAGCTTTTTAAAAACTGTTCAAATAATTTTCTAGACCGCAGGACCGTAATCTTCGCAAAAAGCTAAATCTCTTCATATAAAACTTTTCACTGTATACAGATACTTGTTTGAGTCGACACTCTACCTACATATACTTACTCTATGGTCAAATCCATCTTAACCAAAGTATTCGAACTGAGTTCCATAGAACCCTCGTCTACATGGGCTACGTGGACGAAAACTTCGCTCGAGATTTTTTGATCTGTTCTGTTCAGAGAAGTAGAAACTCAATCGTGATCGGAGGGACATAAACATGGGAACAATTACGATTATTAGTATAGAGTGTAGACGAAATCATGGCCATGTTCGTCTGTGGGTCATCAAATATTAATTGATTTGCAATTAGTAAATTGCAATTAATTTTTAACCAATGTGTTATTATCATGCTGGTGATTGATGTTGTATGCGAGAATGTGGTTAAGAAAATTAAGTTTTGATTGAAATTTCATCAAACTGCAGTGTTCACCGATATACAGGTACTTACTAAATCTAAATATATTCAGATTCATGTAGACAAAGCGACATGGCCACATGACTGTTTGATTTGAGGACATTCCACTCTAAAAACTGTGGCTCTAGACTTAGCACAAATCAGAGAAAATACATGCAAATGTCATTTTACCGAAAGCCTCATTTTGCTGCCCGCTAGATTTACACGAACTTCCTTTGATCCTGACTGACAGGAAGAAGAACTTGGTAGAGTTCGGCAGATGCGAAGATTCGCACTAGCTATAGGGTATTCATCATTCTGTGAAGGTATGCGTTTCGGCCTCGTTCCCTGCAGAAACTCGCTGACTTAACACTTCTGAGTGCGTAATCATACGATTTTCAACAAATTTTGATTCACCAAACTTGTGTTGCTTGGAATATACCCTACCGACTTGAAAGTGTAATCTTTCATATGAGAACATTTCCTTTCGGCTTAGTGCTTTAGGAATGAAAATCTGATTTTGGACAATTCAAGTGGTGGAACACTCACTGAATAAAAGCATATGAAAATCAAATGTGTTGTTGAGGTCAAGTAGAAATTCTGAGATGAGGCAATCAAGAATATTGTGCAGTTGAAGGAATAGTGCACGGAAGAAAACAATTCATTGCCAAAATTAAAGGTCACTTACTGTTACAGAGGTTGTTTTCTTATGTCGGCATCTTTGTAAACCTCGGAAGCATCACTCATGATGATTTTCAACACATGCTCTCTTGATTCAATGATAGTCTGGGAAAATTCATACTCCTTCTGAATGGAATTTACATTTTCTTGCAATAAAATTTCTTCTTCTAAATAATGCTACTACTCTGATTAATAAAGTTCAATTGGTTCGCACATAATCCTCGGTGTATATCTACGTTCTTAAATACATGCCACAAGATTGGGCAAAAACTCGTACACTGTATTGGTTATACCCAATACAAGTTTTCGGCCAAAACTTGAGTCAAAACCCATAACTCAAGTCCAAGTTTCAACAAATAAGTAGAATCAAGTAGACGAAGTGCATTCTCTGTATTTTGTGCTGACATAAAGATTATTCTATATAGGCCAAAATTACTATTGGATCCATGAGGATTGTGGTTTTAGTGGTGAGTGATTTTTACTGCGATAGCTGTAATTAGTAGCCTAAGTACATGTATTACGTTATAAAGTTTTCCTTTAATTTAACCTAAACTGATATACTGACTAATTGAAGATCTTTGATTTAATTATGATTGAATTACACAAAGTTCAAAACAAAGCTTGTTTTCATTTTATCATTCAGAAATATAAGCAGATTAAATAATTATTACAGTTGCGTAGTGAGTGCATGGTTAAAAATATCTAAAATACGAAATTGGAATGAATTCATATTTGCATGAATGACGGCTATGACAGACAGATTAGAGGCGATATGCGATATTCGATATGCACGAATGCAACAAGATATATGTAAGCTTATAGCAAATACAATATGTACGAACTTTCAATGCGCGGTAATTTCAAACCCAAAATGAGGTAAGCTTAGTTGATGATCACAAGTATTTCATTTTTGAAAAGTTCTGTGAATTGAGTGGAATTCTGATAAAAAACATAACTTTATGCACTTATTATGTAGTTCTCCTAAGATTCAAATCAAAATATTAAATTTCTAACTTGTTTTCTATATATGCAGCATCAACACAAGACCCAAGTTTTGTATCACTTACCCAAAGTCCAACCTTGCATGCCAGAATATCTTTTATGTTTGTAGCAAACTTCACTTCAATAAATAGAACTTGCAGCAAATCAAAAATGGCATTGCTAAATATTCAAAAGTATTTTTTTAATTTTGATCAAACAGATGGCGGAACATATAGATTTTAAAACAAAGCAATTGCCCATTCCAAACATTTTAATGCATTTTTATATTATTTGATACCAAAGACAATTTACAATGCAAGCTCATGCAAGCTCATGATAAATATACAAAAGCGATGTTTGCGGGACATCGCTTGTGAATATTTTGCTCCAGAACGGGGATATCTTTCCCCTGCACCTGACTGCATCAGTAGTTTTATGGAATACATGGAAAATTATAAATACACAATTTTTCATGCATTATATTCTGTAATTGTACGAGAACAAAGAGTATTATCATGAGCTTCTTCAAATTTCGGTTTCGAAACTCAATTACATAATTACTCGTAGATCGTCCTTGGCTAGATTTTTGCGAGCGTAATTTTTTTATGAATTCATAAAATTTCTGAATAAAATTGAAGGATGAAAAGCTACTTTCGGTGATTTGCAAACAATTGCAGTAATAATCTATAGAAGACTTCATTTCAGCCAAGAGCAACGAAGACCAGATTGCCAAAAACAATTGGTCATTATTCATAGACAAGAAAGATTTTATAAAGATCTGAATAGGAATTCGTACACTTTTAAGTCGTTGTTCACAAGAATATACAATATTGATATAATCATAATAATAATAAAAACTGCTGCATCGCTACTCTAAGTAGTTGGTCAGTTATTTCAGATTTTAATAGACAAAATAAGATTTTTCGCAACTGTGTTCTTTTTCCCGGATTCACGGTACAGCACAGCTAAACAGAAGTTAGTGTTTCCGTAGAAAATTGCACTTTAACAATGACAGGTGTTCATCGACATCATTTTTAATCACCATTGATTTGAGCTGAAACATTGTCAATCTAAGATTAAAATATTGCTATTTTATTGTCAGTTACTAACAACTTATCAAATAACTTACCAAATCAACGACTTACGACAATCAAACTAATGAATATTTCATCTCGGTCTGCTTTTATTGCTGATGCAATAGCTTTTTATTGTGGCAGTTCGTCTGAAATAGATGAGAGTAAGAGTACCAGTCTCATCCATATTACGGATTCAACAGGATAGGATTGATCATGTTGCCGAAACGATTCAATAAAATGATCATTAAACTTGTCAACTTGAGTCGTATCACTTCCTATTGATCATTCATAATCTTCCTTGATTATTGTGATGTTCTGGCCTTCAAAGCAGTCGTTTCTCAAGAAGACGATTAATCAATCACGTCCACCATCATTTTTGGAAATGAATATGTTAGGTACTTTGCGGTGTGTAGAAAATGCAAAGTTAATTTCTATAACTCGCTCTCATTTAAACTGGAAATGTGACACCCAGAACCCGGCCAGTTCCAAGTCTGAACCCGAAACCTACCCGACTCGACCGAGGTCCGAACACAAACCCAACCCAAACCCGACCAGACCAGATCAAATACAGACCACACCCAACCTAAACTCAAACTCGACTGACCAAAACCAATGTCCGACACAACCCAAACCCAGATTTCTTTTATGATTATTTTATTTTTTTATTCACTCAGATTTCTTTGTTTTTCCTTCGGCAGTATTCAATGCCTGAAATTGCGGTTGTGCCGCAGATTTTTGACCATTACCTTTATTGAAAGTGTCATAAGTAATTAGGAGTTGTTGCGTTTTGGAAAAGGACTAAAACTAAAGTGCACTTTTCGTGTGGTTTGCACACCATCCCTTTCCATCGAAACATCTGTCATGTCTTTATGTCATTTCACCTCATTATTTGAAGCAGTAAATTGGCGGATAAATATCAAATTAATTCTCACTTTCACTCCAAATGAGCCAATTATCATTGTAAGCAGTTTGACCGTTCACGAATGACCGACTGCTCACGAATACCCGAACCTTCCTTGCTAAAATGATCTAAAATCTTTCAAGATATTGCTAAAATGGCATCTCCGCTACTATCTATGATCTTTTTATATTAATGCTTGAAGGCCAGCTGATAAATACTGATAGCAAAGCGGCAAGGCTTGTTCCTCGTTTTCGTTTACTTGGTGAAGTCAGTGATTAAAAATACAAAAATCTGGCTCCACGTTTCAAGCATTCGTCTTTGATTGAGCAGTTAGTTACTAATGAGAAGGAGCGAATGCTCGAAACGTCGGTCCAGATTTTTGTTTTCTGCTCTTTTCATTGACGTCGCAAAATAAGCAAAAGTGAAGGGCAAATCCTGACGTCTTGCTGTAAGTAGGAAACTCCTCGTGTTAGTGGCACCACTGTACAGCTGGCAAATGTTCAAATTCTGTATTCTAACTATTAGGGTCTACACATGTCTCTTTTACGCAATTTGTTAAAAATAAAGTAGGGTGATATAATCTATTTGTTTCACGTGCTGTCAGGTCTTGCGATATGCAACATTTATTTTTTTCAGATACTGTCGTATAACTTACATTAATATATTTATTTATCGACATGTACAGGTATACATGCTGTATACATACTGCATGTTTTGGCTCTTCAATCGATTCGGTGGATGTGCGATGTATATTTATATTATCCCGATTACCGATTTGGCACTTGTTTTAACTTCCCCTGTATCTAGCGTTGCATTAACGTGGAAGCAATTGCATGTAAATAGTCCATTATTGTTCATCACCCTTTTTCGAATTTTTAGTTAATGTATGCGTAGAATAATGTAACAGAGATTGATAGTTCCGATCGAATCGTTTTAAATAGGAAAATGTCAATGATGTTAACCCTTCATTTCCTTTATTGCAGATTATAGGGTGTGATACCGCAGGCGTAAAAGAGGGATCAATAGGCTATCAATTCAATCAAACATAATAATTCAGGTTGATAACTTGATCGCAAAATTTAATTTCATTAATTTTCTTTTTGGAATGGCACTTGATGTATCCAATTTCTAAGTTCGAGCGATGATCTAAGTCATTAATTCGTCTGAGGAGTTCTCCGTTCGTCATTGAACTATTTGGCTGGAATGCAAGATGCAACTTTCCGGAGTGATAAAAGCAGTTTTCCATTTACATGCCTATTCACGGCTTCTCTTCATGCATATTTTGTCACGTATGAACAATGTAACGTATTTGCTCAGCAATCTGATAAAAAGCTAAGTATTTATTTCAAGAGACGATTTTCGTATTGTATTTCATCAAAGGATTTATATATAGGATCTCCTTTCGGTTCGTAGAAATGAGAACACGATTAATTGTGATTGAGATCCATTGATATGCGTGCGCATTACTTTATCTCTCTCAATTCCCTCAAAAGACTATTTTCAAAAGTATTTAGATTGACTCTCTCTTGAATAGAATTTCAACTTGCAGAGAACAAGATGAATGACTGACTGAACTTTAGAATGAACTAATATGACTCTTTAAGCATTCAAATGAATGAAAATAGTTTGATATTCTTCAAACCCTGAAACAAATGTTGATTGGTTTCAACGCGACTGTAGTGCACTGAGATACTTGCAAAGCATTTTTGCCATCTTTTTAAAATATAATAGATTTATCTTGATTGTATCAAATTAATCGATGAGCACATTACATGAAAAAAAAGATAAAGATGTGAAGAAAATTGGGCTAAGGGCAGTACTTGATGAAGGAGCTACCGAGTCTTTCGCAGCGTGCTATAGGTAGCATAGTAGGGGAGATTCAACCTCGATTTTAATGGACGAGGTAGAATAATGCTGCGGAGGGAATGGGCGTCGTTGGATGCAATCTGCAAGAATAGGTTGTCACGCTTGTCACCGGCGGTCCTTCGGGTATCGTTCTTGGTGTCCACCGACATTCCGGCAATTCGAAGCACCCTCCGCTCAACTTTTTCGAGCTGGGAAAACAGTCCCTCAGGCAAGTTGCAAAAGGCAGGAAAGGCATACACTAAAATCCTGCGGTTGCAGAAGATGTAGACGTTGAATATGTACTCCTTCGAACATCTTGATCTTCTTAAGGTGCGAATGATAAACATTTTGCGCGAGGCTAATTTTATGACTTAAGTCAATTGACAGTCCAACGCAAATCACTGCTAAGGATAACACCAAGCAGTGGGAGGCTGTCAACCCGAGAAAGGGCAGAACCGCCAGAGGTCGACACAACGGGGAGATTGAGACATTTTGCTTGTGATAATGTCCATAATCTTACACTTTTCATGATTGAGTAGGAGTCCTATGTCTTTCGACCAAGCCTCCAACTTGGAGTCTGTCTTCGCTAGAGTTGTTGATGAAATGGAGAAGAATGAAGTCATCAGCATAACGAATAAGCTTGGAGTTTTTGATTTGGGGGCTGTAATGGTCGATGGTTATGCAAAACAACACTGGCCCAATGACGCTGCCTTGGGGAAGACCGTTTATAGCTGGAGACGGCGAGGAAAACTCACCATTGAATTTCACACTTTGGGTCCGGTTGAAGAGAAAGTCCTTGATCCAATGGCATGCCTGCAGCGGTAAACCCAATCAAATGCATGCTGAGACAATCAATGAATAATCTAGTTTTATATATAATCAATATATATATATATATATATATATATATATATATATATATATGCACATATATCAATAGTTTAGATCAATATTCAGCCAGTTCAACTAATTTAGGTTTACAATATCTTCTTCGAAACTCAGAATCCATCTCACAATGCATTTCAATATCATTCGTTTATGCCGTTCCTGATTAAAAAGCATTTTACTACCTGTGTCAATCTAAAAGTTCATTTAATTGGACGTGAAGAAAAGTTGAGTCATTTTATTACTTACAACGTGTTAATTATGAGATACGTCTGGAGAAGAAAGGAAATATGTAATAAGAACTTACGTGACGTAACAATTGATGAAAAATAAGAATTTCAATACCACAATTTTTCAAAAATATTTATTTCTCATCCCTATTGCGTGAACATAGTATTCAGCAGGCTACGCTAGCACCTTTTCCTTTAATATTTTGGCGAAAGCCCATTCAGAGACATTTTCTTGTCCCATTTCAGCAACGACTCTGAAGCAACGTGTCTTTCACGCATTGACAGTATGTAATATGAGTCCTGACAGTCGACAGGCATTTATTTAAGCACAATCCATGATTATTCAAAAATGCATTTTGTACTGCAATTGAAAACCAAAAATCTTGCTTGATTGTAAAGTTAACCATGACGAACTAGCAATTTCCATTAACGGAAGATAAATATAACAAATATTTCAATAAGCAGCCGTCAGCAGTTAATTAATGAATAAACTGAGACTAATCACTGGTTTGAATAGAAAAGATATAACATTTGACCATCTCGAATGTTCATATATATGCGCGAGCAAAGAGAATCATACTAGTTCTGTTCACTCAAGAATTGCTGTTACAGGCAAAAGAAAGTTCATATTTTCATCAATCTAACAATTTTCGATGGAATAAATATTACGACAGGAATGATAATTATTGTTCAGCCTCCTTTCAAGTCAACAGCAGTGGCGCAGGAAAACTATTAATGAGTGTAAACATTGAACCAAATTGTTTTACAAGAGATGTGCGACTGGTGGGACATGAACCCAAGACCACTCCAGTTATCTAATCCAGTCTGCCGCTGAGCTGCAGATTGCTGCATAAACGAAGCTAATCGGGGATCAAGTCTTATCATCACACATCAGTTGTCAGACCGATTATAATAGATGAATAATTATTTCGTTACAATGGCTTCCAGTATATTCGGTCAAAAGCTCAGCGGGGAATAATATTCCGCCTATCATCTAAAGAGTAAAGCCATACCGTAGAATGTAATTTTGATAGCCTAAGAGTGACACTAGTAAACGTGCAACCCAATTGCAATACAAGTGGTGAACGTTTGATGAGGCTTGAACCTGCGACTTGCCGAACTCAGCAGCAATGAGTTTTGGAAAAGGAAATCATAAATCTCAGATTTTTGTCGGTTTTCTTCTAATTGCTAAGTATTTAGTTTGCATAATTCTGCTATAACTCAAAGTTTGCATCTTAGTCTTCATTTGATTGTATTGTTTTATATCTACCCATTTCTAGAACACACGAGCATGGATAGGAGTCAAAGTGCCCTGTGTCGGCAGCAAAATCCAGCTTCACTTCAGCGAAAACTTTCAACTTATTTACGTTCCCTTTATAATCGATGATAACTTGCAGTTTTTGTGGTTGTATGTAAATTGTTGATTGTGTTGTTTTTGCTTACCAGCAGTTCTGCTGTCTTACAATAATAAATAGTTAGAAAGGCCTTAGAAATGCTACTCTGTAGATAGAAAGACAGACAGAAATGCTTTACAAATAAATAGAAGTCAAGAGTGCATATTAGCTTACTTGAAGGCTAAAGATGCTAGCTTTCAAATGATGAGTCGCTCGTTCATGAAAGCGTGGCTGAAATGCTCAAGAATTGATTGATGTTTGAACAAAATTCAATTGGCAATTTTCAGGAACTTAATTTGGTTTTGAAAAAGACCGCTAATTTGATGTTACAGTAATTCATACAGAATTAATGAGCTATTTTTCCATTATTTTTATCTGATAGATGATCAAAGCAAGCGAACTAAGACTCTATTGAGAAGTCTGACCGCAATGATATCATACGAGTAGCTGTTCAATTTTTTTTGCAGATGAATACCAAGTCTAAGAAATCAGACTGCGATACCGGCAACTTGCTATGCGAGACTATAATTTCAGGCTTGATAATAGCACAATGGTACAAATTTCTGCTTTTAAGCAGAAAATTGAGACTTATTGCATGTTTGAAATTCTATTAGTAATTTATGCAGTTTTAAGGTTTCCGAAGTAATTTATGCCCCAAATAATTCCCCAGAGTTGTCCTGACCTTGTATAAATTTCACTACAATTTTCGGAAAACAATCCTTTTCTATTACTTGAATATCAATGTACTCGTCCTTGTTTGAGAAAATGGGCAACTATCTTTTCACAACGTAACTCACTTTTATGGCCTAACATCATCATTTACTTAAGTAGTACTGGTCAACCGTTGTTTTGGTATGGTTGCAATTTTTGCGTTCATTCGATGAAGAAAAAAGCCTCGCTATAATTAGGAAATTTTTATTTAGATACACTTATTTGTATGTAATGAAAGTTCTGTATCGCAAACGGGGGGGGGACATTTGAAAATATTTTCATTCAGTTTATAACTTTCAGAGAACTCTATGTACATTCTCGATTGTCAAGTAACTGTGACACTTTACTAACGCATAGTTTTTAGCAATCTGGGGCGACCGCACAGAAACACACTGTTAGTCTAACAGGTCACTAACAGTAAGATTCACCCATTGAAGTTACCTTGTCAGTCACTAACAACTCACTGTTCCTGTGCGGCCCCGCCTGGTTTTTACAACTGCAATAATAACATTTCCTGTGTCAGAGTTGTTGAGATGTTGATGATTCAAAATATGTCAGTTTTAGTCACACAATGCTCCGTTAGGCTACACACCATTATGTTGCGTATACATTCTTCCCTCTTAATCTAACGTTGAAAGCAGAGGAAGCGTATTTTCTTCTCTTCCGTCCCCCACTCCGTCAAATACAGACATTAAAGGCATATATTTTTTTACATCAGCACGAGCACAATTTTCAACATGTATTTCACTCACGAATATTGTACACAATCCATTTCTATATTGTACGAAAAGTTATTCTCAAAGTTCACACACTCTATCCAAATCAAGGCTCATTTGCTGCGTCAGACAGCAACAAAAGAATGCAATACACTTCACGAATTTCAATTATATTCCATAGCAAAGAGACTCGAAGAAATCTACAATGTGAATAGAACTTCCTTGTTCTCTTATCTGCAGTCCACGCCTACCGCCGAAATTCTTCCAATTCTATACTCAATATGCTCCACATCTGTTGACGTTAATATCCGCACATTTCGCCTACAGCCATCCGCTTCGTTCTACATTTTTTAACCGATAGCTGCTGATTATAAATATACATATTGCATAAAACATGAAAAATTGCTGACTGGCAATGAAACGGAGGATAGAAAGGAGTTGTCCCCCGATGGTGATTGGTTGTGACGTAAATTAATATACGTAGGCTAAATGTTTCATCGAAGTTTGAACTCAGTGAAAATTAGTGAAGTCGTTTTCTTCTTAATATTGTCACGGTTATTAAATGACAATGTGTCCCAACCTTTCCAACGCACACCATCCTTATGTGAAATCCATGATAAGCGAGAGAAAAAAGATGAATAAAGTTTAGTTTGCAATGAAGATTCAGTGCAAAATGACACAGTTATATACTGGGATTATTCTGATTTTCTAAAGAAATAGTTGATGAATTGGTGTGGGAGAATCATCATAGCTATATGCACAAAAAGACATTGGTCATAAAAGCTACTCGATTTTTTTTTGTAATAAAAAAGGCGTTAAATAAAACGTAGGCCTATATACAGAGCCAAACCGCTTTGATACGCAGCATCAGCGTCGGACGAAGTAAAAGAAAATCAAAAGGAAGAGAGATAAGTGGTCTATTTTAAACACTGTGGTCCTTGGACTGTGATCATCCCTCAGTCGATCAGCTCGTGATGGCGTTTTGGCTTGTGTTTGCAAATCTCATAAAGGTCGGAGGTTGCTAGCCATTTAGAGGGTCTCAGACATCAAATACTGAATCATGTGACTCACTTCAACGTTTATATCGAAGTTATTGCTCTGAATGTAGAATGTCGAAGTTACTCAATCATGTTTTAAATGTCATGGCATTCTCATAAATAGATTCTTTTCTGCAAAAAAATGTGCGAAAATTGCCAAATGTTTCACAATAGATATTTCTTGAATTTTACCATTGGATTCCAATGGGAATCCTTTAACCTTACCTATAGCCGAAAGCAACTGGCTGTGACACATAAAAATTTGATTTTTGTATTCAGCGTTTCAAGATCTACAAATCCATGCTATTAAGCCCTTTGTGCGCGAATTTAGGAAGCAAATGTCAGTACCTCCCGGATTACTATGGTAGTTCCTATAGATCAGCTTCGGTCATACGGTTCGCTAATGGTGACTTTATTTCAGAAAGACCTTTATTATGCAAGTTCCCGATCGTCATCTTGCGATCTTCGATGGCATTAAGCTGTTTTAAATGCTCTTTAAGGTGAATGTTGAATGGATGCAAGATCACACTTACAAAAGAGCATGTCGGATTTATTACCACATTTGCAAATAATGAAGCAATATAGTGCAGGTCGATCATCGCCATAACGCGGTGGTGATCACGCTTGTCACAGAGATTGCAATTGTTCTGTATTTTCTAAAATCACGAGTCTAAAAGCATTGGCTAGTCATCTCACTCGTATGAAAATGTAATGGGTAACGGGCGAGGCAAGACTGCTAAGGAAGGTCAATCGACAAATGTAAAAAGTCAATTGCAATGATGCAACGGCGAATTGCAATCAATGATCAATTAATTCAGTGAATAATATTATAAAGAAAAAGCAACGCAAAATTATGAATCCGAGGCCTTTCGTCATTTCTATTCATGGGCATTACAAAGACTGGATCTTAGTGTGTAGAGACATGAGATGGTTAGTTGTACAGAACAGTCTTGTTTTTATCATGTATCAGCTATCTGTCATGTCAAATGTCAGGTAAGTGAAGACTGTTCTGTGCAGCTAACCATCTCATGTCTCTACACACTAAGATCCAGTCCTTGTAATGCCCTTTTTTCTTTATAAATGTGTGAAAAGGTTCAATTTCTTCCAAGATCTTGAATAATATTAATTGATCTTTTAAAATTTGAATTTGTTTTCACAAAAATATGGTGAAAAATATTCAGACATAATGGGGCATATTCGCACAAAAATATGTTTCGCCATGATCCGCAGTGTAGGAATATCTCTGAGAGGATTTCGTCGGAATAAGAACATTGATATTCCTCTCTCAGATATTCCTTTCAACATCATCCCACAAATGCGCGAATATGAGCATTTCTAACTGGCTCAAGTAAATTTATTTGTATTTTTATCGCATTTTTACACACACATTTTTATATGACTTTTACTTGCCTTTAGCTGTATATATTTAAGTGCTTGTTACCATCATTTATGGTTTATATAATAATATTTACATAAATTTATTATATATTTATTGATCTTTTAAAACAGTTGATTTAAAACAAAAAAATCAAATTACCTTTTTCCATAAACAGGGTATCTTCGATATTCAAGATTTAAATATATATCTGAATTAATTGGCTTGTTTCCGATAAATTCTCATAAAATTTTTCAATAATTTATTATCGGTACCCTACACCATGGTGTAAATAATAATAATGGCACTGATAGAAAATTAGTGAATTTTATGAGAATTTATCGAAAACAAGCCAATTAATGTAGATATTTACTTCTTAAACTGCTTCCCACCGGGTGTGACCAGGACAGGAACTGGCAGTCTTTGATAGGTTTGCTGGAAAACGGGACAAATTTTTTCTGTTCTTTGATAATGATTGCTTATCCAATTTAAATACCAATCAGATGACGTCAAAAGGCTGCCATGGAATTTTGAGAATAATTAGCTAAAATCTGCGAAGTGTTGTTTAATCCATGATCAGGAGGACTGGCAATTTGCAATTTTTGAAGAACAGATAACACACGTCTAATTCTCTATAAATAAACACAGTTCAGTCTGTAGCGCACTCCATTCCCCTATTTACCCATTCTAAATATTATTAGCTAATTTGGTCCTTTCCGAATGGTACTAGGGAGCCATCGTAGGAAGAAGCGAAGTGTCTGCAGCAGCTAAGAAATTCAGTACTCAATTGTTCAAATCTGATGAAATTTTTTAATCATATGACGCTCATACCTTTGCGCTTAATCGCATCTGTCAAGTGATGTCTTTTAACAGCTGCGACTTCTTATGTAATCTAGTTATCTGTCTTGTGCTTGCTAGCTTGATTTACTTTGGCATATGATAACTTATTTTTAAATGTTCTATCTTTTAAAAATGTTCATGTTTCAAACATAGATAAATTAGCAACTTTCGATTGCTTGGCTGTAGACATCTCACTTTGAATTCCACCTCAATCACAATGTGCGTTCGTTCGATCATCACGTTTAGTCTACCTTCCCGCATCACTCAAACATCACCAGGCACATGAAAGTAAGCGACATGAGATGGCCTGCCTGCGAAAGCTAGGTTATCGTTTATTCTAACCAGGAAACGATGGAAATATGACTCTCAACATCGCCATGTAGCCCGGCTTCTTCATCATGAATGCGACTTTTTGAGCATATATGGGAGGGGGCCTCAAATTTCGACGGTTGGGGCCGCAGAGTTGAAGCCCAGGCTCGCTATAAAAATCATCAAGCGTAAGTAGTCTATCCATGTGTAAATAGTCAAATTACCTTAAAACCTTAATTTAATTAAGGTAATTTAATTAAGACTCAATGTACAGCGTTTATGTCTCTACAATAGGTACCCCTATTGAAAAGGACTTAGTTTAACTTTTCTTTGTATGTAATTTGAGAAGTGTTACGTATGTAAAAGCATCTAGCTATAAATTAAATTGAATTTGATCAAAACCATACAAAGTCTCATGAAAGCCTCTCCTATAATTTTCTTTGTTGGTTGTGGTTGTAAATTACCCTCTGCACGATTTTAGTTTTGTTCGTCAAAAGTTAAACGACTTAAGCACGTTCGAAACTGAATCTTTCTTCACATTTCACAAGGTAATATAATTGCTTTGAAGTGGTTATTTTGTTCCATCTTCAAAATTAGCTGTTGAGTATACAGTCGTCCAGTTGACCTATCAAACGTATTTTATTGGCCAAATATTCGCCAAGTAGTTGATATAATCCGATTCCGTGAGATCATTCTTGCTACAAATGATACACACTAGCGATAAGAAGAATTAATCTATTCTGATTATGAAGATTTAGCATGGATTAATTCATAGGTTCACAGATGCAGACAACAACAGTTTGAATATCATAGAATTTTTAAGAAAGCAGTTCTAACGGCATTAATTATTACAATCTGCTTTAAAGAAGATTATACGAAACATGAAATGAATGTTTCAAAACGTGCAGTTCACACAAAGGTCGTGCATTTACAAAATTCTGATTTGCTGTTTCGTTAGTGACTCTACAAAACAACATTACTTTTCAAGCATCAAGCGAAATGAACACGAAAATTACGCACGAAATTACCCCTGATAAATTTCTATTTTGAAGAAGCCTCCCCAATTCCCGTGATTCTGCTTGAGGCA
This sequence comes from Prostheceraeus crozeri, assembly GCA_907163375.1. Lineage (NCBI taxonomy): Eukaryota > Metazoa > Platyhelminthes > Polycladida > Euryleptidae > Prostheceraeus > Prostheceraeus crozeri. Next base: position 48,627 of record CAJQUW010004739.1, on the reverse strand, counting down.
CGCGACCCAATTCTGCAATCACGTTGCACGCAGACATGTTACAAATGATATTTATTCAACGATATAAAGTAGTCAACCTATCTGAATACATGCAACTGAAAAGCTTAAGTATGCAGATGTTGACAGAAAGCAAACCATCGCTTGTGATTTCATTGATATCTATGATAAAACTGTGAGATGATTCTTATGCATTTATTTGAAATAACTTTGCAAAAAGGAGCAATGCATCATATACGTCATATGTACTCCCAAAGCATGCATTTGCATGACTTAGATTGGGCAACGGACTTCCAACATTTTGCGCGGATGTTAACGAGCAATTTTCCACGCGACTGTTCATTTCCGGAAGATTCTTGAGAAGCCCCAAAGAGACGAACACGTTGCAAAGAGAGGAGCCTCCTAGCACTTGAGCTCGACATTTCAAGAAAATGTGTTTTGAGACTTGATGCAGATTATATTTCGATGTAAATAATCGATCATTTCTGAAAATGTAAATCTAATGCAAAACTTGAATTCGGTGAATAAAATAGCAGTGTGTGTGTCACATTGTAAGTATCAGCTGTAGAGCAACAACTTGGCAATAATTATATTTCCAATTACAGCTTCGATTTTATTAAGTGAGCTATCTCTACCTGGCATCTAGTGCAGCATATGAGATGCTTATTGTTTTGGAGAAATAATCAAGGCATAGAGTAAGTATATTAGGTAGAGTAGCCACTCAGCATTAATTAAATCCCCTTTGTGAATACAGTTTCGATTTTATTAACTTCGGTTTCGAACTCGAATGAGACCCAGCATCACATGTGGGATGTGCAAATTTTTACACTTTTGTAGAAATTTTGGATTTGACTGATCATGATAGCAAAACAGAAGGAGTAATGGTATTTTACAAATCCTCCTTGTCATGTAAACCTGCATGGAGAGGTAATATAGTTTATTAAATTAGCAATCCGATGGGTTACTTACTTGAATATATAGCCTTATCAATAAGAGCACTTTCTTAATTGAGCGTGATCATATCACAAGCTATAAACCTGACACTGGTAGAGCAAAATCAAATAACCACTGACAATGATCACAATTAAGTTAAAAGATGTAAATGAGTCGGCATTACTATATTCAGATTTGACTGAATCATGAAATTAATTATACCGATGAAAATGGAATTAAAAACTTGAAATTTCAACCAGGAAAGCACAATAAGATGTCGACGTTTTTATGAAGACCTGCATATAATGCAGCTCATGAATTTCCTTTGATAATCAGCTTAATTATGATATGCCTGTTAGCAAATATTAATTCCTTTTGATATCCAACTTGTTTCATATTATCTATAAGGGGTGTCATCTCGGTAGTACATAAATACAGGAATAATTTGAAAAAATTAGCTTTTTAAAAACTGCTCAAATATTTTTTGGACAGCAGGAACGTAATCTCCGCAAAAAACTGATACATTTGTTATAAAAATTTTCACTGTATACAGACACTTCTTTGAGTCGACACTCTACCTACTTTATGCTTACTCTATTTAAGGTTGCTTTTGCTCTTTCATTGACAGGTTCATAGTTTGTGATGTGATCACGCTTAAGAAAATAATCTAATCATAGTAAGGAATGAGCTTTAAAGCAATGGTAAGCCATCGAATTGCTAATATAAGAAACCCTATTACCTCTCAAATAAGGTTGTCATGATATGGAGGATTTGTAAATTACTTTTCTTTCTTCTGTGTTGCCGTCATAATAAGTCAAATTCGTGTACATTTCTCCAAAAGTGCAAAAATTCGTATATCTCACATGTGGTGCTGGGCTTCGTGTCAAGTTCATTTTTTGAAATCGAAAGTGTATGCACATTGGGGAGTTAGTAAATGCTGAGTTACCAATCTATCTAAATATACTTAATCACTTGCTCTATGATTTGTGTTATTCTTATGCAATATGCGCTCTTCAGATCTAATAATCAGCTGATATAAAATAATGCAATAAAGTCTAGTTGAAATAATTTTATCAGCAGCACTCTTATTTACAACTGTGTCTTGTGAAACATCTGAAAAAAGTAGAATTTTAAACTATTGGGCCCTTTTTGTTTCATTTTGGACGTTGTTTTTAGACATATATAAAAATTTCTTGACTAATTATTAAAATGCGTTTTAGTTCTGTAATTACTAAAAAGAGGCAATAAAAAGGAATATTGTTGCTCGCTTACAAATGTTTTTAAAACCCATGCAATATCAGCTTATTTTCACTGGCTACGTTGCACACAAAGTAAAAACACGTCTATTTCCTATCTAGCCCTCTGTAGTATTAAATATCTTTGGTCAACACTCTACCAACATCTACTTACTCTATGAATCAAGGCATTCACGTAGAGAAAGCAATGCAGAAGAAAGAATAACATTTTACAAATACTTCGAGTCACTGATTAGTACGAGAGGTTATGTTATTTTTTAACAAACTTCGGAAGTGATTAGCACTCACTTTTGTCAATAATAGTATGTGTCACAATAGTATATGTCACAAATTACCTGATACTAAGACGATTTTTCATAGTCAAAGACAATTATCAAGATTAACATGGAGATATAAATAGCCCACATCACAAGGTTGAGTGTTGGGTTTCATGAAAATCTTGGGTCTTGGATAATCTTGGGTCGGCATCCAAAAAATTGGGTAATGAACCCAAGATCTTGGGTGACAACGAAACCAATTTTCACACTTTGCTAAGTGAGCCTGTGTCTCTTAAAAACCAACGGATTTCATTTCCGAGTATCTAAGTTGACTCTGTAATGGTTGTCAAAAGCATTACAGTAGCGGTGTGCAATGTTTCATTTGCAAGGAATATTGCCATGAAAACTGCGGCTTTAATGGTAAACGATATTTCTATTGAAATGTTTGTAATTAATTTTGAAGTTTCATGCATCAAGTCGTTGGAAATTGTCTTTTATTTAGTTGCTGAATAATCCATTTAGACCAGGTAGTGGAATGTGAGTTACATGAGGTATATATTGCTAATTGTGATTACCGAATATTTGTCAGATGAACATGCATATTTAACTTCAGTTTAATTTTACAACACCACATGAGTTGAAAATGAGAATGGTAGTGATAATAATAAGGCATGATAATATGAAAATAATATTTATAAGAATCAAATCAATCAAAACTCATACCGAATTACAAAATAATTAAATTCATATTAAGCATGAAGAGGTGTGAATAAATGAAGGTTACAGAAACTTAAGTACATTTATCAGAAGTAACTTGACCAGCATACCTATAGATATACATACATGTACTTTCTGAGTTTTTAAGATATACCTATATAACGCATGCAAGCTAACCTACGCTAAAGGACTTTAAGCATGTATAGAGTGAATTGTCCCAAGAATGAATGTGTATTCAATTAAAAAATACACGACTAAAATCATAGATTGACAGATCTGTTGATCACTTTATACTCGTAACAGCTACCTAACAAGATAAAATATAGCAATAATCTCAGAATCTTGGGTTCTGATTTTTCGATCTTGGATATTTGATCTTGGATCTTGGGAACCTAGCCAAGATTTCGGGCAGATATATCAAACCCAAGACTTTACCCAACTTTGCACAACACCATTATTCAGAATGAAGATAAAACTTGATAAATATAGAGTAGAGCCTCCATATTACGGACACCGTCGGGAATGCGCCTTAGTGTCCGCATTTTAGAGGTGTCCGCAATATGGAGTTACCGGTGATGATACGAACATTATTCGGGACTGAGTTTAACTGTCCGTAATACGGAGGTGTCCGCTGTATAGAATGTCCGCAATAGGAGGTTCCACTGTACATGTATATTGATTATACATTGAATCATAAAATCACCTCAAAATGTAGAATTCATCGGCATGTAGTAATATGCAGGGTGCGTCAGAATTAACGCTCGCTTTTTACATGCAGTTATGCACTGTTCAATGACTTTTGATGTCATTTCTGCATTCTTCCTCTAAATTATTTGGTTGAGAGAGAGAGAGAGAGAATACTATATTCACGGCAAATTCATGCATGTTGATAAGGCCAAAGTCAAGAAATCGCTTTGCGATTTTTGGGACTGACGACGCAATAATGGCCATCAGACCGCTGTCAGATTGGCAACATTAATGAGCTGATCTCAATTTAGCGCGGACATGATGAAATCGAAGTTGGAGTCATTTTCATGTGAATATGGAGTTCCATTCCATCTGGAATGGAAATTTTGCAGCTCGCGCTATGGATTATCTGACGAATTCGACAATCCACAACCATGGGGTGCAACGAAGGAATGTAGGAAATTATTGTCCTTCAACTTAAACATTGAGCTTAAATAGCAAATTCGAAGAGTGATCTGTCAATGTCAGGGGAATTCTGCTTAGCTAAAGATGATGAGTTTATGCTGTCAGTAGAGCGATCATCAAGGATACAAAGTCGAAGTCATGGTCAGCCGAAGTAGTGTCTTCAGATTACATGCACATCAGGAACTTATTCGTTACATTTCATGATTATTTCATACTTTAAGGTCAGTGATGCTGACAGATGTGTGTAGTTTGCTGAAACATTCCTGCAGGCAGCTCAAGATGATGAAACCGTTATCGGTTATTTCGGTGGGCGGACGAGGCATCCTTGAAACTCATTGGATAAGTCAATAGGCACAGCTGTGCTTACTGAGCTGATGGAAGCCCTAACAAGATTGTTGAAAAGGAGCTGAACTTGCCGGGCATCACAGTGTTGACTGCCAGTTCATCGGAGTAATCATGGCAATTTTTCAAGCTGCTGTTGCATCGGAAGGGTCATGCAGCACACAAAATTTTGATCCAGGGTGTGGGGAATCCCATTATTGTCCTCTAAGAGGATGGGACTTTATCACATCACGGCTCACATTGCTGAATCAATGACAATTTTTGGTGCAGGTGGATCGAGAGACGTGGTGCAATCGACTGTCTTCACGATCGCCAGGCATGCGCCTCTAACTTGTCCTTATTAGGGGTAATGAATAGCAAGAGATTGGTGTACCGAAAAACCAAGATGTCCAACCAAGAACTCTTCAAGATCTCTGCAGAATTAATTAAGGTGGGTTGACAGGCAAGTCTCCACTTGACGCTGAACTCTGTCAGAAACTCTTCCGCAATGCGCCTGACAGACATATCAGATACATAAATAAGAATGGTGAGCATTTTCAAAGTTAAATAATTTTTACGAATTAATCATGAGTCAACTGATGCATTGTCTTATGTGTCTCTGTAAATAAACCGCTTGAAACAACATGGACAACAATCAGAATAATCTTGTCCGTTTTTTAAATCTGGTGGGAATTCTGACGCAGCCTGTAGTTGAAATCTGGTCGAGCTGCATGTAGTATTGTGATTCTAACCATTTTCAACTTCATTCTAATTATTTTCATTGAATCTAGAATCCATTCTCTTAACTAAAATGTGGAAAAATGCTCAACATATTCATGTGACCTTTTGAAAAAGTAAAGCTATTAAGTAAATTTACTAGGTTAAAAACTCAATTAAAAATTGAATAAATATATTTTTTGGACCTCAGGAACATATAATCTCCTGAGGTAAGAAACTGCATGAATCCCTTGACATAGAAATTTTCACTATATACCGACATTTTTAGCTCACACTCCTGAAATATGCTTACTCTATGGTAGTTGACGCTTTCATACATGTAGCTTGTTATGTTAACTCAATATCTTCATGAGGCACGAAACTACTCAATTTAAAAGCAAAGTTTATCTGTGATTTCTGCTATAAAATGGAGCTGCTTGTATATTATTCATTGTCTCCAGATTCCTAGCCGCAGCGACCCATGATTCACATCCTCTGTGACCTGTGAGCTAAATTTATAATCCAATATCCAATGTATTCTACACTCATTAATACAAAACAAGTAGTATGAATCAAGGAATGAAAAATAACACGAAAGTTCCTTCGAAGGAAAAACTTAAAAAATGTTGGAAAAATCTGGCAGTCTAAATTTGGTTAACTAAATTGAAAGATCTCAAAAAATGCAAATACCGAGGTTGTCATTGCCACTTCGTTCCCTCAATCAATGGTGAGTGAAATTCTTAACATATAAGCCCGTAACATTATCACATTCTGAACAGGAAACTTCTTTGTGCGTTATTTCTTTCTGGCATTAAAGTACAGCGAGTACATTATAAATATGCCAGGACTGTATATTAGGATCACCAATGTTGCTACTGAATGCGCTTAATAGAAGCAGTGAATTAGTAAAAGTTTTAACTGCACTGTCAGCTGAATGTACAACTCCGTATGCATTTTGAGCCATAACTTGGTTAATAAATATCTTCAAAATCATCATACCGCATTTTCTCAAATATAGCCCGCCCTCAAATAGAAACCGTTCTAAATTTATCAATTAAGAGGTTTTACTTTAATAAAGAATTTTATTATAAGACCACCACCATTGGATTGTGACTGCGTATAAGTCAGACGCTTACTCATATGTAGGCCTATTATCTAAGAATGGGGGTCAATAATTATTATCGATCAACAGTTGGTCTAACTATAAAGTCTTAATTTCTTAATAATTAACATTACATAGATCAGTGTGTGTTTTTTAATTGCCTCGGTGTTTCTTTCAAAGATCATTAAATGTAATTTAACACTTGTTCAATAAATACACGTATATGTTAATAATCAGTCACCTTTACCATATTGTCATCTTCGTATCCTATGAAAATGATAGAATGGACAATCACCCAAGCAACACTTATAAATATCGATATAAAACGTCATTGTGGACTTTGTGGAGGGTTTTGAATTGCCCTTTCTTTAGAATGGTGCAGAATTGCCTTTTCAGATTTGAGATAAAGAAGCCGTAAGCTTTTGATAGGTTTATCGAATGAGACAAGAAAAATCAATATAGGAAAAGCGGCTGTGATTGGCTGCGGTTATTCATTAGGTACTGTGAATGAAGGAATGACTTTATGTACAATGATTCAGCCATTCAGCTGCATCATTGTACATAAAGTCATTCCTTCATTCACAGTACCTAATGAATAACCGCAGCCAATCACAGCCGCTTTTCCTATATTGATTTTTCTTGTCTCATTCGCACTGTATATATTGCATCCTTGTTTATTGACCGTTGTCACTGATGATGGTAGCTTGCCTACTGAAACATGTTTGCTGCTAATAAACCTATCAAAAGCTTACGGCTTCTCACTGTCAATACGATATAAAACGATTAGTAAAAAAATCAATTCCGTGTCGTCACTCCATTTAAGTTTTTGGCTATACGTCTTCTTTCCGCCTTATTATCAATTTACGCAAATGTTATTTATTCACTAAAAAAACCGGGAATGAGATCACAAACACGAAAATCTATTCGTATGACCCCGCCTCCAGCAGATCCCCTTCGAATAGAGTCCGCACTTAAATTGCAAAACGTCATGTAGTCCACAAGCTGCATTCGAAAAATGTGGCATCTTAGTCTAAGCTGCTGTCAAATATTTGACAGATGACAAGTTCAAAAAACCCACTCATTTCGATGAATAATAACATTGACAACTGTTAGTCTTATCATCCGAGAGCCTACGCAATTGAAAACTTGAAAATGACCGACTTCGGCTGTTTGCGTGAGCTATACATACATTATGGAATATTCATAAAACATGCGTATTCATTATGCAATGTAACTATATATTACATGTACTTCAGCCAATAATTAAGACAGATAAATGATCTTATTGCTCCTATTATAGCCGATGTAATAAGAGAAGGCAATAGATAGAAATTCTATTATTGCTCTTCAGATTAAAATTGAAATGACAAATTAAAAATAAAAATACATTGAGCATGACAGGTTCCTCATGCGTTATATCCTCGACAGGTTCATGGACGTGCAAAGTTAATGTGCCTTCTGTGAGTCATTACTGATTCTCCCCTAACTATTACTATTACTCCTTTCCAGAGGTTAGCTCTCATTAATTCTATTTTATCGGCGATAACGGTAATTCGATAAGCCATAATTGCAATATGGATAATCGATAATGATTGTCAATCAAAATTTTTTTTTCATCGACAACGATGACGATAATTAGATAAATTTACCAAAAGCGTTGCAAATATATAGGTACCGTATGCATGCATCGAATATAAGGCCTACTATTTTAAGCCAATAGTGAAATCATAGAAATCATAGCGAAATATTAATGAAAGTAGTCGACGCTGTGAATATAAAAGTACGTACGTGAATGCAGCGGTCTATAGCCGAACACAACATGGTGCTGAGCAAAACCGCGACCACTTTAATACTTAATTGATTCAACACTTAAATACAAATTAAACAATCATCACGGACATTTGATTGGTCCCTCCATCAAATATTTGTCATTCCCTTTGTCTTCAGTTCAATCAACACGACTTTTTGTCTTTGCGGTCATTACTTAAAGTAGCAGACACAGAAGGAAGCAGACAATTAGAAGAGTCTTCCTATGTAAATGGAAAAATAAGAAAGTGTCAGTGCTTTGAATTGTCAGCCGAACTGACCAATGACTGATTACATGCATTGACTGACTCAAAAATTATATACAATGAATAGAAACATCATTCAAAGATGTATTCATTGTAGACTTGTCGATCACACTGTTGGCTTACTTTCCTACAATCTATAATATAGAGGAGCGTGTCTAAACACCTCCTGGATTTCTATTTAAAATTATCAGATACTCGCCAAACAACTCACTGGTCTTCAGATCAAGCAGCTAAAGGAACTTCTTCTGATGGCAATTTCTTTGACTTATCAGCGCATTTTTCCTGTTTGTTGCTTGTATAATTGATTTCAAATAAGCTTTAGATTTTATATGAGAAAAATATGAACAATGAAAAAGAAACTCCTTGAAGCTCGCATAGAAATTTCTTGATCAGATCATGGATCGTGACATCCTCAGAGCGAGTGCTAATCAACCGTAGAAATGCTTCATCAGGGCAACATCACGTACAGCTGATTTGAAATTCAGCAAAAATTGAGATATTTATATGCTTTGACTCAATCAGTTACCAGAAATAGAAATCGACTGCAGATATATCTCGCAAATATAACAGCATAAAATATTTACAATGAATTGGATTGAAATTGAGTCTTCAATTCAAATTACCATAGTCTCTAATTGGATAGCCGGTACGATGTAATATTTCGTTCATTTGAACAACATCAGAGGAATTCATAAAAATAATTTAATAAATAAATATCAACAAATGTTTTACCCTTTATCAAAGATTGTCTTCAATTTACTGGTCATCAGCTTGACACCTTATCTGTAGGTCCTACTTACAAAAAATTGACTAAGTAATCATAGATGCATGTGCAGTAAGACTATTTCAGTGTACATGGATTAGTATGAACATTCATCAATCGTGGCGATAGTCAGCCCTGATTTCGCCAACACAATGCGTGAGTTGAAGTATGAAGTCTCTTTCTGATGACAGGCACACACACCCCTTCCGACAGCTTTCTGACCGTTGGGGAGTCGTCCACTCATTCAGTTCTTGGTGTTATCTTAGATCATGAAGTTCATGAACATTGAATCAGCTTCCTTTTTTTGTTACATTTCATATCCTTTCACAAACGTAGTCATCAGACTCCTTGACGCTTTTTCTTGCTAGGTTGATCCGATTTCAACACTGCTGGATAAACTTGCTTGTCATTTGAGTCGCTCTCTTGAAGCCTTTTGTTACACCTAATTGAAGTCAACTGTACAGTATAAATATTGGATTCAATCTTTCTATGTGGCACTTAGGTTCATAGCATTTGATTTCGCCGCTAATGAACTCTCCACCATATGGCAAGCGGCTTGATAGTTTATCGGTGATGTCATCAAAATGAACTATGGAAGATGGTCATGGATCTTGTGGTCGCAGGTCCCGTTGCGGCGAAGAAAATTAGGCAGGATTATCGAGCTCCATGTCAAACCTTCGGATGCATGACGCAACTTACTGAGAAATGCAGAGAAAGTGAGCGTGGAGAAGAGGTGTGCGAACCCGAGCCGAGCCGAATTCAGGTTCGGGTTTATGAATTCATTTCCTGCTCGGGTTGAATGCAAAATATTCGGGTTTTATTTTCGGGTTGCGAAGTTATGATACTAGTAAATTTATGTATGTGTTCATGTTTTGTTGACTTCCTTTGTGTATATCTTTCATACCTATGCGTGTAAACAAGTGTTATGCATGTATACATGTGCTTTTTATAGAGTGTTGAATAAATGTGCTCAATCGTATGTCATCAATAGTATAGATCTCTTGTTTCCTCAAATTGCAAATTAGATTTTTGAAGTGCACATAGGCCGAATATTTGATTAAAATTATGATATGATGAAGTATAAAACTATATTGCAACACTAAGAAGCGATAGCAATAATAATATTGTTATCCTGTGATCTAATGCGACATGTGCATACAGTGATGCATCAAACCGATGTAGCTAACAAAAAGGTATCTTTTATCATTATTGTTATTATTGCTTCATCCGTATTCGTCATCGATCTGCAATTTGCGTCGACTTGATTAATCGATTATAATAAATCGAATTAATGGTGCCAGTCTATTTTTGCACTTCACAGAGGCTCAAGCCCAAATTTTGGAAATTCATTCACCACGTTGACGCAGCAATTTTATTTTTCAGGTTGTGCCCGGATTTTTTCGTATCGTTGAAATTATCAGGTCAGATCCACACATTTCTAGTGGAGTTACGTAATCGGAGTGACACGAGAAGCATGAAATCACTATTTTTGCGAGCCAGTCTTCATGAGACTTCAGTTTTCATGATTTCAGATTTTAAGATGATCGACTTTGTGGACGAAAGAGGACAAAAAGGAAAATGACCCCGTTGAGAAGATTCGGACAATTATTAAGGCAAATGACAGACTATCTCAATGAATTTAAGGAATTGAAGAATGATGGTTCTCGATTAAAAGAAAATGATATAATCGATAACGACATCTATAATTCGATTATCAATTAACGCAGATTTGATGTTGTCGCCGATTATCGTTATCGATCACAGTTATCATAGTTATCAAGTGCCCACGTCTGATTGTTTCTCACTTCAGTTTTTTAATTTCTTTTTTTTTGGCTTATACGACTAGGTCCGCTGACAACCTTCAATCCCTGCTTCCTTGACTTTAGATAAGCTTTCAAAGTTCGAATTAGCAACCTTTAACGTTCAGGTTGAACTTTGGTTCTACTTGGAATGAACACAGGAATGGATAAGCACATACCGGTAAACTGGCGAAATAAACTGAGTATTCAAAGCATAAACCCACTGATAAAATGTGTCTAGTCTGGTGCTACATAGTGTTAGGGTTTCCATTATATCGCAAACCAAGAATAAGGCGGCAGCTCCCATACCGACCTTATTGAGGTCAAAATTCCGAGTTCTCATTCATGAAAAAGAGATTCGAATCTCATTAAATTTTGAGGTGGATAGAATTGCATTTTCCTTACGCTACAGGTACTTGAATCAATGCACAAGTATAATCTCAATTTCCCTTACTGGTGCTAGCATGTTGTGTGTTATGATTGTTCGTCAGCACAATAGCAAATGGTCATCCTAAAAAAGGTTCTTAATTGCCTCTTGAATTTTTTTCGTAAGAGTTCACAAGAGTGGAGTAAGAAGTCCTAAAGGATGATAACACTTACAAGAGAAAATCGAACCTGGCTGTTTATTGCAACAAACAGGCTAATCAGTGAGTTAACCCTATCCATGTCGTGCTCCGTAGCATATTCATACTCCAAGGGGGCCGATCCGACCTCCTCCTTCACTTGTATTGTTCCGAATAACATGAAATTCACGGCACTACAAAGCTCATGCATGAACTTTCGAATGCAGCTTGGTATCCACTTGATCTGACTCGCTCATCTTCGGAACAAAAGTAGAAATTACAGATTTAAGCTCATTGACTTTGACAGATCTGAAAATTTTGAAATTTGCCCAAATTTTGGCTGCAAACGATATTAGACAAGTTGAGTTCACTAAGAAGTTATTCATGACTGTGAAAAGAGATTGATAAGACAGATTTGTGCAAAGGATGCAACTCAAATGCACAATTATGAAATTTGAAGATTTTCCTTCACATGAAGTCATCCCTTGCATCTGTGAAATGGTACCGGTATTCTACAGTCCGTAGTGACTTCAGATATCCAAAGAAGTAAGAGAATTAAGAAAATGCCCAAAAAATGACCACTTGTATATGCCACTGATACAAATTTTTATGAGTAGTTCATACATGTCGTTTGAAATTCAAACACTCTACTCAATGTCTATGGAATAATAGATGATCATGATATGACACAGGCTCATATTTGCATAATGCTGTACTATGGAGATCAAGTCACTTCGCTGAAAGTTATGACACAAAATATATGCAAAATGTGACAAAATTCAGATTTACAGAAAAAAACTTTTCAAAATAGATCATCAATTTGACCTTCCATTGGGTCGAATCCAATAAATTTATTAAAAGGTTTGAAAAAAACGCTAAAGTTGTAAGCAACGAAAGCATGGACCACCTATAAATAATGCGTTCATGTGCTTCATGCTCCCTGAGTTTTAACCCTTTCGCAACCAATGGGTGCAGAGCACACCACACATGAATTGTTGAAAGTCACCGTGGTGAGAAGTGCATGCAGACCACATCATGGTGACTTCTGAGTTCTGACAACGAGATGAATTGCAGTTCGGTCGCGAAAGGGGTAAATGTATAATTTTCATTCTGAAGTTTCAAATTAGCAGCAGAATGTCAAATACGCTTTGAATGACTACAAATATTCAGATATCATAGAAACTCGTGATTTATTGTAAGTAGGCATCGGACCCATTTTGATATTCTTTTGGTCCATCCAAAAAATGATTCTAAGATGCATTTGACAGGATGCTGAAATTTATAATTTACAGATGTTTGATAACACAGCAACATAGACAAGAAGTATATTAGGATGATATTTCTTCTACTAATTAAAGTCGATGATCAGTTTATTACCTCAAGTTATGCAGCCTTTATATTGGACTCTAGACCCAATATCAATTCTAACTGTCGTCTATTCATCCGGTTTTCTTAGTTGTAACACAGCATGAAAATGAGTGAAAATTTAATATCAGTATTTGAGCCCCTGTATTCAAAAATAATTGCACTATAAAGTTAACCCATTTTTAAATTTAATATTCGTGTTGAAGTCCTAATTCAATTTTGGTAAACGATTTACCAAATGAAACCTCATGTTCCACAGATTATTTTGACATATATTTTACTCCTCTAAGTGGTAGTTGTGGTCAGCAGGCTATCCGAAAGAAAATTGAGCGTTTTCTTTCATGCAGGATTTCAATATGAAAACGACAGAATTTTGCTGATGAAAATTAGCAGATGGTGTGAGCTATCATTCAATTTCATCGTGATGTAAAGATTTAAAGATTCGCTGAATGTACTAATAGATACAAAACTAATAACTTTTACCGAAAAAATGCTGCTGAAAAAGTCTGACACAATTTTTTTCATTGATGAGGATGCTCAAATTCAATTAACATAGCACCATGTAAAAGGTTGTGTTTGGTAATTTAAATTGACAGAGCGTTTAACTTTTGTCTGGTCACTTGTGATCAGTAGACTTAAAAAGTATGGAAGTTTGGTCAATTAATTCACCGATACCTACAGACGAAACTATGCAATACAGAAAATCATGATTTTCACCATTGAATCAGGCTCGTGTTAGGCTTTCAGCTGACATAATTTTATTCGAATGCGGACAGCAATTATTATAATTTCGTTCAATTTACACTTTTACCTAATTTTACGATACTTTCGCTCTAAAATTTTTTACGCAAAATTTTAGTGTCAATGTTTATAACGGTCAACTGCGCACCACTCAACAACTTTTGTTGTATCACCCCAGGAGTTTTCGATTTTGGGTTTAAAAGAATGCTGGTGTTATCAGCTACAGGAATATGCAAGGCTTATCAAGATCGGCTCATCCGTTCACTGGGAGACTTCAATTCTGCATTACTACCATACTCAGCCATTTGGTTAGTCATCATTTCCAAAAGAGCCAAAAATGATTCAAAAAAGCAAAAAAATATCAAAAGAGCCAAAAAAAGCAAAACTTAGGCTCATCATTCTACAACTATTCTATCAATTTCGTTACCATAGTTATTGATGCCAGTCCTCCACAACAAATCCAATCCACCGAAACAGTTTGCATTAAATCGAAGATGTTTGCCTCCAATAACAACAAGGATGCAAATTTTTCAGCAACATTAGACTGCGAATAGAAAAAAATAGAGCTACTTTCATCGAAGCTATTTTCATGCTACCGGTGCTGGATATTTAAAGCTTCTAATCTCCTTTTTATTTGATTAATACATAGAAACATCGTGCTATTTTTACTTGAGATACTACGTACGAGAAATTGCATTCATCTGTGTCTGTATTTTCCCTTGACAAATATCTAATACTTGACTAAGAATACTAATCAGGAAAAGCTTTCGTAGCTACAGTGTAGCATTTTAAGCTTTAGTAGTCTGCAGTTATCAGTAGCAGCTTGTTAAAAGTCAGATAATTGTTGCACACACATTAGATTTAAAAATGGGATCTGTGAGAAACGGGTTACGGATCCTTGCGAGAAGCTGCCAACTGGCCAATGCGATGGGTCAAATCATGAGTCAAAAGCGTGGTGTGTCATTGTTGATGAACCTTATTCATATCAGTCGCACAATTGCGTGCATTTAGGGATTCTTCCCGGGAATAAGTTACTTGTGGCCCTTTCCTTTCGCAAGGAATTATCACGAAATTTTCCGATGAAAAGTTTAATCCTTCACTAGAAAGTAATTGATGATAGTATACTTTCGATACTCCACGAAAGAAAAGCCCTTTTGGCGTAACAAGAATCTCGTATCTCTTCTGCATTATCTCCACGATCTGTCTGCATCAAATTTTTTTGTCCGATCTGCCATTTGAAGCATTCAATAAAACCACACTGATGAATCTAGCGAAATCATAGTTTAAGTGCTCAAACAATGTTGCTTCTATCTCAAAAGTGGATGCTGAAAATTCAGCAACATATATTGAGTTATTTGAGAATATTTAAATCACTCGCATCAAACATGCTATCTAGAGGAGATCGCTCGAACATTGCTGTCGAATTTAAGCTTTTCAGCTCTAATGGGCAAAGAGGTTCCAATGTTTAGTTTTTGTAAAAGTCCTTGTGAGGCAGTGTACTAACTTCGGTAGAGGCTGAGCCTTCTTTGTTGGTGCGTGGTCTCATATTATTAAAATAACATTTCGATCCGACTGAATGATTTATTTCATTTTTTGTTCATCTCATGTTTGTCACAACATCAGTTTTCATGATATGAAGCTTGATCAGTTGTTTTCGCTTTACAATACAATAGAGGAATTGCATAATCGATAAAGGTCATAACAAGAAATATGACGATTTTGCGTAAATGGACAACATCATACTAATTCATACTTCAAATCAGTAAAAGCAAGATCATGCCGAAATACAGTACACCGTACCAATTGTCATTATCAATAAGCTGCATTGTAATCAATAAAACACAGAATTCGGCAATTTCTCGAGAATTATGGCATCTATTTTCCCATTATAGGTTCCAAATTATCCCGGATTATGTTAAACTCTGTATGTAGATACACTACAATACTCCTATAATATCACTCCTTAAAGACAGGCATAATTACATGTACATGTATGTAGATTAAATAATAAGTTTGCTTGTTTTGGCTCATGCATAGTCGAACAGTAAAGTTGTTGTTTTTCTTGCTTGTAGATGTTCATCCGCAATTAAGTACTAGATTCAAGACACTTTCAGTGAATTGTTGTAAAGCATTGTAATGTATGCACATGTCCTACCTGTGGCATGAAGTTATCAAGCAGCAGCCAATTATGTGAAAGTGAAACCATACTTAATTGGGTAATGAAGATGGGTGAAAAAATGAGCTTCTTGTGAAAGTACTTTCCCCTATCTACGGGACGTTCGACAAGGCCATGCAGCCATTTGTGTTAGCGGACTAATTAACCATGAAATCTACGTTTCTTGCCGCCTGATGCACCGTGAATGCTTTTGGACAATTCCTTGCTTTTTCAATTACTGAACTATGCAGTGAGACTGTCGGTTCAGAATTTGTAAAGACTTTGAAAATTAGAATCGAAGTAGATTGATGTTCTTCTCCAACCTATCGGCATAAGTGACACCGGTACTGTTTCAGATAATTCTCAAGAACCGAGTTCTTCCGAGTAAGCCAGAGATGAAGAGTCGAGCTCCTGTTATTTATTCAGTAGACGTAAAACATATTAGATTTGCACCCTACCTAAAACCGAATCGACAAGGTACATCTGAAGGGATATTATTGTTGCTGTGCATATTGTACATACATGTATATTTTGACCCATGCAATTTATTGAATTTAGAGCATCGAAATTTGATTCCTCTTGTTCCTGTAATTGCTTTGTTTTGATTAGCGAATCGATCGATAGATTTAATACACATACAGTATTACAGATATTTAGGCTTCACCGTCTACATCAGTAAGTATACAAAATTTTGCAAAGCGAAATTAAAGGAAAACTTGTGATGCAAAATTTAAAAACAATGTGCAATCATCATGGGAGTATCAAGTTGACTTTTGTCTAGCTTGTTGTAATCAAGCAACTTTTAATTTCGAAATTAATTATTTTTAATTAATTAGCTTATTTAATTAATTAATTAGCTTTGAAAATCGCATAGAGTACATGAAGAACTATTGGGCACTCTTGTCAATTGTAGAAAAAAATCAGGTTTTCTTCATAATCTTAAGTCCCTAACCTGTTTCTATTTCCTATTATGTTCTTGCTTCGAGTTGTGTACCTGAGGAATTGCAATGACGTGCAATAACCTCAGTCAAATGTTTACCTGCGGAGTCACATTTGAAGAATAAATAAACATGAAATAAGAATAGCTTGGAACAGGGGCTACGCTCGAATGAAAAGAAGACTCACTTGGAATTCTTGGGAACACAGAAATATAGCAATCTATCTGTGTGCTGTATCTACCATGGTTGACTTTTTGCCGGGTAAAACTGGTTTTTGCCAGTAGTGATAAAACTTTCATAATAACCGGCAAGAACTGGTAAAAACCGGCTAAAACTAGAATTCCAAAAATCAGTCTATTTCTTAAGTTAAGACCGACCTAAAATTTGAGTGTGACGATGCTCGCGGGATTTTAGATCACAATTCTATGTTGCAGGGCATTACATTCAGTCTTAGATAGAACCAATTAATATAGGCTATGTATTATGACGATTGACGGAAGACAAACAATGCTGATATTGGTTGATTATGATGCTCGCAGTATATATATTGTCTGCAAATATATGTTCTCTGTCCATTAAGCTGCAAAATTGATTGCTAATATAATTATCTGAGAGGGACGGACAATGCTGAGGACTGGTGATACTGCATGGGTGATCGAATGGCCGCTTGAGCGATTGCGACGTGTATTAAAATTCATAATATACAGTACATGTAAATTGCAGGCTTGTTAAAATCGAATAATGAGCGTGGAACAAATTTTTATATTTATTTATTTATTATTTTTATATTATATTTTGAACTCAATTCGAAACATTTGGAATTAAATTCCATATGATTCACCTTTTTCGAGTAAACCCCTTCATCTGCAAAAGTTTTTCTGTAAAGCTATATGCTTTCTAACTAGCATGTACAAGTACACTAGTTGCCTTTTATATTGAATTAACTATACAGAATCGCAAAAAACGTGCACGCTAGAAAGAATGCTCATAGCTTTATCCGAACTTTTTCATAATAGTTTTTTCTTTGGCTTAGAGCATTATTTGTAATAAATTATTGACAAGGCTTGCATTTTAAAAGTACATGCCTGATCTTGATCGAATTAGATTAGCTGAAAGCAAATAAGATGAAAATATTATTAGGCACTTGCGCTAATCATCGAACTCAGGAGTGTCAATTCCTTGAATGTGCTAAGAAGCTAAGGCAATAATACCGGAAAAAGAGGCTCAGCCAGTTTTGGCCAGTTTTTGTCAGAAAACGGGTTGAAATAACTGGCAGTTTTTACTAAATTTTTACCAGTTTTTTGGGTAATAAAAACCAGGGTAGTTTTTAACGGCCAACCCTGGTTTTTTCTCACATGTGTGTCATATTTGGTCATAGGTTTTTCTTTCACATTTCGCTGCCAATTCAATGTAAAAATGTAGATAAACCACATCACAAACAAGTTAAAGTCCTGCTCATGATCTTCCTACTTTGTCCATTATCCCTTGCTTTGATAACTGCATTGAATTCAAGCAATTGAATTGCTTAACTGTTCCTTCAACTAGCAGTCACGCTTATTTGTCTTTGAATATTTTTTTTTGTTTTTTCCTATTAAAGATACTATCAATTAGTGCTAATACTGCTTATAAAGAAAAATTATAACCTATCATTGAATGTAATTGTTTCATTTGGTATTTATAGAAGAAAGCAACGCCTAATTATAAGCTATTTAATGATGCTCTTCATAAAGATATGACAATGCTTGCGATATCTCGAAGCATACCGCCGTAATTTTTACTGTGGGAGACACGTGACCATGGCTTTGACCTAAAATTTGAAATGATTCTGGAAAAAATTCATGCAGTCCCACAGTCTGTCTGGAAATCGTGATCCATTGCTTATATGTGCAAGAGGGAAGTCGTGTTGCCTTGCTGGAATTTAAGCATCTATATGATGCATGACCATTTATTCTAATAAAGTCTGAACATTATATAGACCTCAAATGTTAAACCTACGTCAGCAAACGTGACCTCGAAACGCTATTGAATGATTCCTGATTATAGCACTTCATTTGACATTTGTATATATTGATCGACATTTTTCCGATATGTCGGACCGTTTAGACTGCGCTTTGCATTGATGATTTGAGAGGCTTGCATTATTGATTTGCCAGGTACGTGTATGTGATCTAAGATTTATTGTTGACTTGAGATTGCGGTTAATCAATTTACAAGTTGCCTTAATGCATTAAAAAAGTGCAAGCTGGACAATTCCTATTTTAATCAGTTCTGCAGGATAGTAATTATCATCACTACCAAAATCTACGAAACTCTTGAAAGTTGACCTCGGGACGTAGGTCATACCGATCTCACTCAGATCACGTTTACAGTTACTCCCTCAGAGTTCATTTGTAGTAGGTGAGTAAAATGTTATCTATCATCAACACTTGTCAATTCAGCAATTACATGCCGCACATTGTCATCACTTAACTACCGCACGCACTTGAGAATTCCAAAAAAGGGTCTCAAGGGGTATACTAGTAAATGATCTTTCATATAAAACCTTCCTTGAATCTCTCTTAGCTTTGCATTATCGCGCAGAATATTTCATAAATCAATCAATTACTTTTTTGCTATACAATACGCATTGTAACCAAAATGAAACGTATTGTATTCAAAACTAAAGGGTTCCTCGAATTACGTCAAAATAAGACATTCATCAAGCTGAGCTGCATATATGAATGTCAACCTGAGGATGCCACAAAACTGCACAAACTTGTTGGTTGATCAAAATGTGCCTATGGGTTGAAGTGCTGTAAAAAAGATCCAAAACTTCCATGCACAAAATAATAGCTTACTGTGTTCCAATGAATGACTACCGCATTTCTAAAATTATAAATTGATTCTCTTTACCCAGGTTACATTAGAGGTTCGGGTTGCATTTATTAGGAAAAGGATATTTTCTATATGCAAATTTATACTTTTAAGTAAAAAGTTAAATAATGAGAAATAGTGACGATCATTTTCTAATGTTCAACTTCTGACGGTTATCTGATGTGCTGATGTGGAAAAATTTAATGCTTTTTCATTCTTGAAAGTAAACACATCTGCTTATTACAAAAGCTTCATGTCTGCAGAAACCGCCCTTAGTTGGCAACTACATTCAAACTTAAGGTGGATATACACGGGCTAACCTAGAGCTGTTTTACACATGCGATTTTTTGCAGCGCGAAATTCGAGTGGGTGTTTGTTTGACATTATCGCCTGTGGAGCATCAGTGAACGCCTCATGAAGCTGCGCGTACGACTATGCAAGAGAAAGCACATTAGTTAGCGCTTACGCGCCCACTAACGATGCTGACATCAATGTTAAAGAAGACTTCTACGACGCAATCGAATGACTCATCTTCACTACCCCAGCTACAGCTACGGAAGGTTTCATACCCTTGGAGACTTCAACGCGTCTGTTGCCTGCTGGACCGACCACAGAATGGTTGTGAGTACCATGCGCATCCGCACTGAAAGTCAGCAACGGTGGAAATTCAAGTTCCGCCCCAACTTCCGCACAGACGTGCTGAAGAAAGAGGAGACAGCGCAGACATACCAACAGTCCCTGCACAACAAATTGCAACAAATCCAGGTTTCAGAACCTATCTTTCCAGCGGATATTAACTCAATGTGGAAGGAGATGAAAAACGCCATCTTGGACACCTGTAAAGAAGCTGTAGAAATGCAAAAGAGAAAACACCAGGAATGGCTTGACGAAAACGAAATGGAAATTCTCGAGCTCTTAGATCAGTGCAAGCTCGCATCCGAGAAATGAAAGATGACTGGTGGAAAGTAAAGGCTGCTGAACTCCAGAAACTTGCAGACTCGAATAATATACGAGCATTCTTCGCGACAGTCTATAGGCTCTCAACCCGTGTTCAAGCACCACTGAAATCTGCTGACGATGAACTCCTGAAAGATCAGCAGGCGATCCAATACAGATGGCAGGACTGCGTCAACAAACTACTTGGCCACCATACTGATCCCGACCTTAACATCCTGGATGAAATTGAAGAGCATGTAGTGAGATCTGAGCTCGCTTCACCGCCCACACTTGATGAAGGATGCCAAACACTGAATCATCTCAAGAGTAACAAAGCGGATGACATTCCTGGAGATATCCTGATCATATCAGCTCTTGAAGTACGGCGAGATGGCTCATAGATAGGCTGTACAAATTGCTTGTAGGTACTAGGTATGCGGATGCAAGAACACGTGCTCGGTGACATGAAGAACGCTAGTATTGTAGTATTCCCATCTGCAAAAAAAGAGAGAAGCAGAAACTACCAAGGCTTCTCTCTGCTCTCGAACGCTGGCAAAGTTCTTGCTCACGACTGCCTCAGGCGCCTATGAGCTATGATTAAGGCCGGAGATCCTGCCGGAAAGTTAGTGCGGTTTCAGGCCTTCGCGTAGCACCACTGATATGATATTCACTCGCAGGCAGTTTCAAGAAAAATCCAGGGAACAGCGAAAAACTCTTACATGGCCTTCTGTGATCTTACTAAAGCGCTTGATTCTATCCACCGACCATTGCTATGGCAAATCTTGAGAAAGTATGACTGTCCACTGTCCAGGCTCTCGCGTATCTGATATCCGAGCGCTAAATGAATACATGACGGCAACAGTCCTCCAGTCCACTCCATGAACAGCGAAACGAAGTCCTTCCCTGTCGGCAACGGCTTGAAGCAGGGCCGTTCTTGCCCCAACATTGTTCTCAATCTTCATGACGGTCATGCTGCAGCTCGTGGAGAAAGATCTGACCACCGGGGTAGAGATCACCTGCCGCTGCTTTGAAGAAGCGTGTTTAGCCTCCGCCGACTAGGTGACAGGACCCTAGTGCATCACAGGGCAGTTGTCGAGATGCAGTATGCAGATGGTGTAGGGATTTGTGCCAGTACTGAGGAAGCGTTATTATAGTTTGCCAACGTTTTCAGCTCCGCATGCAACAAACTAGGACTAACCCTGAATGTTACCAAATCCGACGTCCTCTACCAAAGCTTCCCAGCTACCCTGACCTCGGCGTCTGTGAATCCACCCAACATCGTGGTGGATAGTGTGCGGCTCATTGTAGTCGATAAATTCAAGTACGAGTACTTGGGCAATCAAGTAACCGCAACCACTATGATTGACGAAGATATTGCCCATCACATCAGCTTGGCAGACGCAGCCTTCGGAAAAGTGAAGAAGCGTGTTTTCACCAACCATGACCTGACTCCCTCAACGAAGGTTCTTGTGTACAAAGCCATAATTGTTCCAGCAGTGAAACGTGGACGGTCTATCGGCGGCATATAAAACTGCTTGAACGATACCAGCAACGATGCTTGCGACCGATTCTTTGCGTTAGGTGGCAAATCCGGAGAACCATCGCCAGCGTCTTGCAAGAATGCAACACTAATAGTATTTAGCCCGAGATTGTCACGCACCGGTTGCGATGGGCAGGGCACGTGGCCAGAATTACAGAATCCAGGCTTCCGATGCAAGTGTTCTACTCAGAGCTAAGGACAGGAAGCCGTGCAGTGGAAAGGCCTATGAAGCGTTTCAAGGATGCATTGAAGGAGACATTGAGGAGCTGTGGGATTGACTCCGACAAGTGGGAGGACCTGGCGCAGGACCGTGCGGTCTGGCGACAGATCGTCCATCAAGGAGTGGCTGACTTCGAGAAGAACCGGCTGGAAGAGGAAGCAGCCGCGCGACAACGGAGGAACGATGCGGCAGCGGCGCCCAACGTCGTAGGAGCAGAAGGCGGGTACGCTTGTAAGGTGTGCGCGGTCGTGTGTGCCGCGCCCGCATCATCTTCATATCACAACTGAGGATTCACCGACTTATTGACAAATACTTCTGATTTATCTGTGCGTCCATACTGACTGCTTACTGTCTGTAATGACTACTCGGTATTGATTTACTCTCATTGATTCAAATAAAGCGTCTTGACGCCTTACTCGACTCGAGTGGTGGCGACGACGGAAAGTGGACAACAGTATTCAAAGACCGGCTTCACAAATAACTCGTAGACTCTGACAAGATCCCATTTTGATTAGAAGGGATTAAGGACACGCAATGCATACATAAGTGCTGATGCAGATTTTGCTAATTTTGTCACGTGTTCTGACCAAATTCCTTTTGAGTCTAGACGGACTCCTAGAATGTCAAGAGCATCAACCATAAGGACGTCAGGTAAGATCAAATTACCGTTGAAATTTCGCTTTTGAATAAGAAGACCCTTGGGTTTTTTTATCACGATTGATTGCTAAATCCATTTATTTAGACCAAGATAACAGGTTTTGATATTCATCAATAATGTGGGCATTACATGAATGGTACACAGTTATACACAATGTTGTGTCGTCAGCGTATTTGAAGACTTCACAATTGCTGGATGAGACCTGAAAAACGCGATTGTTAGTGCGAATAAGTACGAGCCCAAAGTGGAACCTTTGCGGAATCCTAGACATTGCTTCCACAGGATTTTCGCCGAACCTATCGTGACGTGCTGCCGTCTTTGGCTCCGCAAGTACCGGGGTCGTCAAGGTATCTGGTCAGGACATCGTGTAAAGCAATAAGAGTGGATTGAGATACCGTCAATTTGAGAACATTTCTGAATTCAGTATGTTACAGTAATTAAAACGCATTCCGAATTGCAAATTTCGTTCAGCAGAACCGATTCTATGAAAAATAATAAATTTGAAGTTCGAATGTGTTGCGGTTATTTGACCTTCGCATACGTCAAACAATGTCTTCCATGTGTATGCAATCGACGATGACTGAAGTCAGTCCATGTCACCAATTTACATTTATCTTCGTTCCCAGCCGCCAGTGCTCGGAGTTTTGTGATTCACACACCAAACAGATCCCCAGAATATGGAGAAGTTGATGACATACATGGCTTCCTCCATGGAGAGAATTATTTTCATAACAAGGAAGACTCGCAGAGGATTCAGTCCATGCACAATGCTTTATTGATTGACTAGACTGGAACACTTGCAAAAACAGCGGATACTCGTATTGACAACAAATGCAGTAGTGATCAAAAGTATCAGCTACTCTTCAACCGATATATATTCAAGTGAAATACTGTAAAATGTGCAATAAAATAAAATGTACCGCAGTGCAAAATACTTTATTACACATTTGCGTATTATACTTGAATAAATCGGTTGAAGAATACCTCATACTTTTGATCACATGACTGATACCAACGGTTGGACAAAATGATAAAATAAATGCAGTAGATTATGAAAGTTGTTTTTATATGATTGATATGATGAAAGTGGTCGCTTCGTGAAAATTTGTTGACCTGTGCTATGACAGATGGCGCAATCGAACACTTTCATGGATGAACTGATTGGACAGGTTGCTGAGATTTCTAAGTTTTTCAAATTTCTCAATTGCAGAGAGCAGACGGCGAGACAAACTAGCTGATATCGAATTCCTTTATGCTGATTTTGAATACTATAGCGATCTATATAGTATGTGTTTATTATTCAATCAAAATGAGAATCATATAAGGCATGCATATTGGCACATCATAGCTTCAAAATTAGAAAAGGTAGTAAGACAGAGGTAAATTTAAAAACCATAGCACAGGTTTCATGTCAATCGAAACTATGTAAAATAATAATTGATAAAAGTACATGCAGTGAAGTTAACGAAGGATCTGAGACACTTTTCTGTCCTGCAAAACTGAATGGGCGACTCATTTGAGAGAGAAAGTCTTTTTGGTAGCAACGATTTGAGGGCGTGGTCTTCAATGCCTTCTATTTTTCTATGCAGTCGAATGCTCATTTCTTGACGTCTTTGGAGTTGATCATCCTGACAATTACATGAATGCTCATTGTTACGAAAAATAATTTTCTGAGCACGTTTGTCGACATCTAGCAATTTGTGACAAGTTGGTTTACTCATTCCCACGAAAACAGGAGAAGCGTATCACAGTAAGGTTCTTATAAATGCAGTGTACAATGAATGAAGTTTACATGAATTCAGGTAAGGCCACAATTTGCGCAAAACAAAACCGTTCATAATGTCTAATAAATTTTAGATATTCTGATAGCAATTTTCTGGTTTCGATGAAAAAATGAATAAATACAACTGAAGCCTGCCTTCATAGTAGTTTTGGTTCAAATCCAACTCCAATATGCTAAGACACATCAGGGATATATCCCTGAGACACATCCACTTTCTATGTCTCATGAAATCGAGAGATCCAAATGGTTTGTCCGATGATTTACAGTCGCACAAATCGAAGTGCAATGTGAAAAGCCAATTCCAAATTTTAGCGACAACCGCCCGTAGCGAACTTCCACCAACTATCGCGCGTCTAGTTACATCACACACACTCTCATCTTTGAAAAGTGTGTCGGTCAAGTAACTTTCCTCTTCGTTTACACGGCAACCTACCTGTAGTGATTCACTAGCAGACGACAACAGCACAATTCATTTATTTTTTCAATCTTATTCAACGAAGGTGAACTTTTGGATATCATGATTTTCCAGACTGGTAGCAGCGGCGATTAGAAATTACAAGATTAACCAAGAACAATAGACTAGTTTACACGGGCTCGCAAGGTGACCAAACATTAGATACCAGGGTTGGAACCTGCCAGGTATTTGGCCGGCGTTCAGAGAAGTCGGCCGGAGCCGGGCCGGCCGGCGTATTCAAAACCGGCCGGTCGGGGATGGGACGGTGGCTGGCGTCTCTATACCGGTTGGTTAAGGCTTTGATCGTCAGACATTATTTGGTCAACTTATGCCATCAGACATTATTCTACTTCCACATTGCATACATGAAATGCATGAACGGTAGGCCTACCGGTATTCCGTATAAGCGAAAGTTGCCTATTACAATGCAATGTTACACAATTCAATTATTCCCCTTTCATGTCGGAGAAGTAATGACACCGGAAGAAAAATAATCAGATGCATCTCAAAAAGTGATCGGGATGTTACAAATAGGCGCGAGATATTGGACGAAATAACCATCTTCTACAAAGAACTTTACAGAAAAAGCGATGTTATTGAAAAGGACGATATACATGTAGATATTGAAGAAGACAAGCAGGACAATCTAACTCCGGAAATTATGGAAGATAAAGTACTTACAACAATAAATGAAATGAAGAATAACAGAACACCTAGAGAAGACAATACAATTTGCGAAATGCTAAAAGCCGGTGGAGAGACTTTGATAATGTTACTGACAAAAATTTTCAATAGAATACTGAAGTGTGGTCAGATACCCCAGGAGTGGAAGAATGCAGATGTGGTGGTAATCTATAAAATAAGGTTGTAGCAAAAATATTAAGAACTGCCGACCAATCAGTCTCCTGAGTCATATGTACAAAGTCTTTAAAAGAATTCTACAGCGAAAAGTCAAACATACATTAGAAAGTAATCAGCCGAGAGAACAAGTTGGTTTCAGGAAAGGCTACTCAACAATCGACCATCTGCATGCGATAAATCAAGTTATTTAAAGGTATACAGAATATAGCAAGACTCTTAACTTACTCATGATCGATTACGAAAAGGCCTTCGATTCTATCAGCCACACAACAAGTTCTCCGTCATCAGAAAGCAAGGAATACGCGGAAAGATTTGGAGAATTCTTGACCACATTTATGAAAACGCAACAGCTTCAATTACGCTAGAACAAGAGGCCTGAAATTCTCTATCCAGCGTGGTGTTCGTCAAGGTGACCCTTTATCTCCAGTCCTCTTCACTGCTACTTTAGAGGAGGTCTTTAGATGCTGTAACTTTCTTAAAATAAGAAAAAAAATTTCGAGATGTGCATCCTGCCTGTATTGATATACGGATTACAAACTTGGTTAACAACTGGATTGCAGGATCAAACAACGAGTGATTGGCATCGCAATGAGAAACAGTGTAAGAAATGAAGAAATAAGGAGAAGAACGGACTGAAGGATGTAGTAACCGAAGCGAAACATCTCAAATGGAAATGAGCTAGTCATGTCATCAGGCGACCTAACAACAGGTGGAGCCACCGATCGACAGTATGGATTCCAAGAGAATGGAAAAGAGACAGAGGCAGACAAAGAAAGCGATGGAGAGACGAACTTCCAAAGTACTGGAGACGTATGGCTATGGATCGTACAGGTTGAATTCGCACCACAAAGGAGGCTATTTTCCGCAAGGATGACAGCGGCTAGCGTAAGACGTAAGTATGATTTTAGTATCATGTTTTGTGCGATGAGCAGTAATGCTCGTAAAGACTTACGTTAGTCTAATGAGTTACAGGCCTGCTTTACAATTTGTGATAATGTTAACTGCATGCATTTTCAAAGTCAATCAACCACAAGCAAATTGAAAACAAAATAATGACCCAAACGGGCATTGATGATATGACAACATTGATACAATAATAACATACGTATGCGTACTTCTACATCCCGCCTCCGTTCCAATGTAATAAAAGTTTTTCTATAGCGATAAAAGTTCCGAGATGAACAATTTAATCACTGATGGTGCTGATGTTGCGAAGTCTTTTGTCTGCCACGTGCAACCTTGATTTAGAGTGATTCAATGAAGTGAGATTTGCTTCTTCACTTGTGAGAGAAGTGATTTGCGACGCGCATTGAGATCTTCACTACAGTTTAAATTCACATATTTTGAGTTTACAGTGATGACCGCGAGCTGACGTATGAGAAAAGGTCTGGAACAATGAGCTCGCCAAACTTGTCATCATTTTTTCATTTCAGTGTGTCCGAAAACCGTGCTGGAGTGTTGCTGCACCTGTGTCAATCAAAATTTATCGCGTGCAGTCAGCTTATCAAACAATTATCCACGGTCCACAGTCAAATGGTCGGGTAGTAGGCCCTCGGTTGCATTGAAATCCATTACTCATTGCACCTCGAAGCTTGACGTATTATGTAAACTGTCCCATGTAGTGAAATTATTCAAGATCTGGAAGAGTTTTGTAAAAGATAGGTTGAGGAATACACAATGCTTCCAAAATTCATGCAGGCTGGACTACATGATTCTTGAAACTTTATTTGAGATAGCTGTTTAAAATGCAGTTCGCAATATTTATGTCACAAAGCATGCCCGTAGATACTCTCAAATGATGCTACATTTACATGCTCTTGATGTAGTAATGATTGACTACGCACTTTATTTGTCGTCAACGGTCGACATAAGTGAAATTAAATGAACTGGCCCGACCGGCGCTACTAAAGCCGAACCGGCCGGTCGACGGCCGGTTCCAACTCTGAATTATATATACTATACAACTCAGGTTTGCGACTTGCTGTATTTGTTGAGTCTTACGTCTTAGGGTTATCTATATATCATAAGGGACTATCACGATAATCTTTACACTTATTATATTATTATTAAAATGTCTGGAGTGTTGTAGCTGGAACTGCCTTGTGTCAATAACTCATTTTGCCTTTCCAATTAAAAAAATGTATCGACAATGTGCCTGCAGAAGCCTTGTGTAGTTTGTAATTTATATTAAGCTTTTATCTGGGATGGTAGATTCTTCATTTGGGACAGTGGAAAAGACGTTTGGTACATGTTGACATTTGATAAATATATTGATATAACAGGCTACATATCCGAAGAAAACATTCCTCTCATTTCAGCATTTTTAAAATACTTTCGAAGCAATAGTCTGATGAGCTCACTGCATCTGGTCGGCCCATAACAGAAGCAGTGGACCAATTTTTCAACATTTTCAATTATATTGAAGCGATTATCATTTTAATGACTTATTTGAAAACAGTCAGATAACATTATTGCATTTTTTCGATTTATAATGAATGAAATTAAGAAATATGAGATCAAATTGCCATGCAAAAGATGTGTGCTTAGCTGAACTGACGGCGACCTAAGTTATCTAGCACTGTTTTTCTGACCAACTGAATGGAAACGATGGAATCAATGTAATACAGCGATTTGTTTTAATTTTCGTTGACTTAGGAAGTATTCTGAAATCAAACAAATCAAAAGGATTCATTTTTTATAAATGAATTGCTTCAACTTTGTGCAGTGAGGGATAACAAATCAAAATTGATTTTTAGTCAGTATGTTACCATGAATTTAAGTCCTTAGTTCTGTCTATGTATAAGACTGTCTGAGGAAGGTAAAGTAGCATCATGGAAAATGTATTTTGGGAAGAATTTCAATAATTTTAATTTTTATTGCTTGATAGTATTTATACTACAATGTAGACTGTAATAAACCAAATACAAGACAATTTGTCAGCCATAATGATCAGTCAATTACAACAGACAATGAGACAAAGAACAGCAAAAAGTGACTATTCAGACCAGACAAGATGAGATAATTACCGAAATATCAGACAATGCTGTCTACTTTTCTAAAAATATTGTCTCGGAAACGATTCAAGGCTAATTATATCTAGACACTCCTTATCATATTCGCTCTGACTCTGGCCCACGCACTCACATTCGCATTCGCACATTATGAATCACTCTGATGCTTTGTAAGATGTCTTTGGTTATGTCGACAGCAACGTTAGGGAAGTATATATACCCTTAAAAGTTTTAAAGAACATTGTAAAAGCAGAATTAAAAGACGGCATCAATACGTCAAATATCCAAACATGTTATACCTCTAGGTCTATAAAAAGAACCCTACCTATTTAAAACATTGGATATTCTTATAACTGAAGATTATCAAGGATGCCATTCAATTTTGATAAATGTCTACATATTAGTCATAAGTAGTATGATATTCAGCAAAGACAACAATGTAAACTAGTCTGTACGATGAAACAAAAATTGTCTGATAATATGGAAAATCCGCCAAAATACTGATTTTGCTGATAAATTGTCTGTTAAGTGACTGCTTATAGTTTACGTGCACAGCATTATATTGCTAAGCATTGCATTTTGTTTACATAAAAATCCAAAGCTGAACGACTGATTGACAAAAATTGTAAAAGCGTCTATCTATTCGTGGTCACTATTTAGTATTCGCAAAAAAGCAATGGCACATACTTGCTGATATCATTGAAATGATGCAAATATCGATAGAAGATCGTATGTCATAATATCAGAAAGTAAGAGTATTGGATGCAATCAGAAATATATTACTCTTTACTACATCTGCACAAAGTGCCAGAACAACAAGCTGTATTTAACATGAAAGTCAATGACAACCTTTCTTTTTGAATCGACACGAAATTGCTTTTGTGGACACATACGACTATTTGGAGCAGATAGATGAGCAAAAAATATTTTCGATCCTTCTTCTTGTACACTTCCATGCATATTTTTTCGTTTTGAGGGCATTTCAATTCACAATTTTAGAACAACAATTCACAGCAT
Source organism: Prostheceraeus crozeri (assembly GCA_907163375.1). NCBI lineage: Eukaryota > Metazoa > Platyhelminthes > Polycladida > Euryleptidae > Prostheceraeus > Prostheceraeus crozeri. The sequence goes on along the minus strand of CAJQUW010004739.1, from coordinate 18,446 downwards.
GCATGAAAGGGGTCATGTGTGATTCATGCAATTCATGCATGAAAGGGTTAACTTCTATCCCTTAATATTCGTCTTCAGCTATTACTTAGCATAGCAATCTCATATCATTTTTGATAGAAGTAAGAAGACAAGCTTAATATATCGACCATCTGAATTAAGCTTGTCTTCTTATTTCCATCAAAAATTATAAAAAGAAAATCAATCATTTATCATCGTTATTATTTATATTATATTATTGTTATCGGGGTATTGTTGGTCATTGGTTGAGCAAGGTAAACATAAAAGGTGAAACACCACGCCGATATAACAGACAATATTTTTTCATCAGCCTACTGGAAAATAGTCAACTTTGTTTTGTTTTTATCTGATAGCAGATTGTACGCAGCATTGAATTTATCTAAATAAATTAACTGCTTAGTGACTCGATCCTGGAAGAATAAAGTCTGCTTTAATAAAATTTGAACCTTCTTGAGAGCTAGCGGTTGAAGAAATCCTGCCGTCAATTAGGCAAGTTATGCCAGAATTGAGTCCACTAATTTTGCAATTGCTTTGGAATTGCAACACGTGCCTCCACTTCTTTTGAATTGTTGATAAAATGGCTTGAAAATGTCTGCAGGTTTATAACATAGCAGTGAAGTCTTTTCAGCCATTTTTCTGATTACATGATTCATCAGCAAATCATTAGACAACACTAAGAATTTTAGTTCATTCAAATCTTGCATCTGCACCCTACATTCTATCGACATTTTACTGTGATAATCAGCCATTTTACTGCGATGTAATCATTAAAATTCTTTGACGATGAAATTTACGCCAATAAAAACAATGATTGAAATTTCAATTTTCACAACTACACTATTTCATCTTCCTACACATACAGTAATGGATGTCATCGTAAACCTAATTCGATTATTCGATGTCGTTGTTTTTTATTCAGTAAATTACAAAGTCCGGATGGAAATGCTGTACAATTACACTATCTAAAGTCAGTTTAAGTTGTGCTTGAAATTTTCAGATAGCTCTTGTTTCAATAATTCATTGGATCCATTACGATGTTTAAAGTTTTCAATTTGATTATGCAATTATTTGCTCATCATTTGCAGACATGTTACCATCAATGCTAGTGCTCGAGAATCACTCATGTCGCAAATAATTGTGATGCTAATTTGGCAAATTTTAGAATTGTTTGATAGATAGGCCTTTAGCTTGGACAATGGTGCTTCTTTAGTGTTTTGCGCATTTTTGGATATGTTGAAATATTTAGAAATGCTTGAACACATTCTTTTCTCAAAATTGTGTAGCGATGTGTAAAATGACTGCTGCTTTTTGCAAACACAATAAAATAGAATAATGAAATATAGAGTTGCATCCTCAGTTGAAAAATGGAGACAGACCTGAATGGCTGCTACTTCACCCAACATCAGGAATCATCAGCAGGCCTAGTTTACATCTCTCAACATCGACATAACTCCCCATTTAAAGTTGCAGCTATGCCTGCTGATGATTCCTGATATCGGATGATATAGCAGCTATTCAAGTCTGTTTCCATTTTTTAACTGAGGATGCAACTCAATATCTAATTATTCTATTTATATTGTGTTTGCAAAAAGCAGCAGTTATTAATTATTGCAGGTGCAATAACTTAGGCGATTTGCAAGTAGTATGTTTAAAGTGATACTTAATGAATGTCCGTCGAAATTTCACTAACTTGCTAATTGCAAATCTCAAATGTGTAAAATGCTTTCAACATTGTGAAATTTTCTTCTCGAGTATCTATATCCTAAGTACGATACTTGTTAATTTTGTTAATTATTTGGAAATTTTCCAATACCCACTTTCGATTATAAGGTTCATTAACAAACATGCATATGATGACACCAATTAATTTGAATGAAGAACACCACACTCTGTCTTCTAAACCGCAACTCGTCAGACAAGGATTCGAACGCACGTCAGATAATGCTGACTCTGGCTAACTGTCGGCGGATGAAGATGTAGTCCGGCAGCTAGAACGAGTTTCTGCAGGGAACGAGGCCGAAAATGAGATTTTCACAGAATGATGTACACCAAACGCGTACTGCGAATCGGAACGTCTGCCGAGTTCTGATGAGTTCCTCTTCTTGTCAGACAGGATCAAAGAAAAACACATGTAAATCCAATGGGACGCAGCTTAAAGTTTTTGGTTAAAATGAAATTTCCTATGTTTTCTCTGATTAAACGAAAAGTATTAAGCCCAGAGTGACAATTTTTGACATGGAAAGTCTTCAGGTCATTTCCTCTCATCTTCATGCACCCGTGTCTACAAAGCTAGACACATTTAGATTTGGCGAGCCTCTTAATGTTGGCAAACATAAACATTTTGAGCAACTTTATCCACATAGAGCCAAGACTGAGCGTTTTAGATCTTCTTTTATTAAGTATGCATAACTTCGCTTTTTCTATTTTACTCTGCGTATGTTCATGCCACATCCGAATCATGTATGATGTGCAATAAAGAAATATCTTATCTTATTCAACCACATTCTACCATACATTGCCGCTCAGATGCATGATGTCGTCACATGCACATCATAGGAAATGACCTGAAGACATTCCATGTCAAAAATTATGACTCTAAACTCAATGCTCTCCAGCTGATAAGCGAAAACCTAGAAAATTTCATTTTAACCAAAAAACTATAATCTACGTCCCATTGTATTTACATGTGTTTTTCTTTGATCCTGTCTGACAAGAAGAGGAACTCACTAGAACTCGGCAGACGTACCGATTCGTAATGGGCAGAAGATGTACATCATTCTGTGAAAATCTCATTTTTGGCCTCGTTCCTTGCAGAAACTCGTCCTGGCTGCCGGACTAATGGGGTGTTGGTATTTATTTGTACTTCATTTGTGTCACAATATGCTAGTCATCTAGAAATCAAGCAACGATCTCCTGCTAAAGTCATGTGGCTGTTTATTAAAAATCTGGACTGCGTCGCACATCCCTCTGACTCACAAAAGGCCTAATCCTGTGTCACGATAAATCAAAATGAGGTCAATCGATTTCTCTAAGAATCATCTCTAATGATTCTCGATTTTCTCTAAGAATTAAAATAGAAGTTTTTCCCTTCAGTACAGGAAGATTTACTGTAAATTGTATATTTGTGTTGGTTCCTTATGTAACAGGCATTTCGGAAACACAACAATGTAAAAATGCAAAGTAATAAATGAGAAACTTGACCTAACAGAGAATTCGATGGCGAAACACTCATCAAATGATGTCACGCTGAGGAGGGAGTCCAATCCTCCTTGTACCTGGCATTCCAGTTAATCCAACATGTCCTTGACCTCAATTCTTTGTTATCTGATCGAACCCCATTTATCTACTCACCAATTACCTAGAAGACTCGCTGATATCTCGTAATCCTATCTAATTACAGCCTAATTCTAAACGGGGCGGTACCAAAATTGTCTCATGTTCACCAGCGGACAGCTGCACTTTCTTTTGTCTGCAACTCGATTTATCTCTTCCGATTACAGTTCATCAAATATAACCATTAACAATAATATATATACTGGCATCACCCAATTATCGAAATTCCAAGCACGAAAAACTCATTTTTTAAGATTGCAAGAAATTTCAAAATGTCACTAGAAGACAGTTTCAATTTCTGCATACTTTACTGCATGTTTTCTCAAATTATACAGTCTCAATTCAATTTGCCATTTAAATTGATTAATTGGACAGGTCATAGAGGTCACATGCCAAATCTATCTAAGACAGCAAGGATAACTAACAAACCGACCTCTGTGGTGCAGGTCTTCAAAGCAGGTTTTTTGTATTCGTATTGAGCTCCAATTATTTGTACGCATTAAATACAGGGGTCAAAAAAACATCAGAAACCGTGGTAAAATGATGTTTTTCCTGTAATTATCTAAATTGGAAATCACATCTTTGATTATGCAATCCTATATAATCCATTGACGTAATGAAACCATTTTAATTTTTGTTCGCAATGGCTCGACCAACTTCAAAATATGGATGCTCATTTGATTAGACGTAAGCAGCATGTTTTGTACTGCATGATCTATGTAATAATTAATCGCTAATTAGCTTCGTTACAGATCACCCATGCAATTCTAATGCAGCTAATGTAATGCGCTTATCTCTTGACATTCATCAATTAAACAATACCTTAGATAAGAAATTTTGAGTAGTTGTCTTTTCATAACCGGCTGACTGCCTAAATTACCCAACGGGCAGCTGTCTTAATTAATCAACTGATTTGAATGGAACGAATTACAGTTGGATAAGCTCAATCGGCATGAGTTAAGTGGCTATTTAATACTTTTCGTTCAACAGATACAAATTTCAGTTCAGATAATGCAATACAACTGAGCTTGCGCATATATGTAACAATTCATTAGGTATGGTGAAAACGAAGCAGTATGAAGAAATACCCTTGTCTGCCACAGACGAAGATCAAAATTCTCCAAGTCATACCAATTATGAGACGTTCTTCGAGCGATCCGATGCTACTGCAAATGAAACTACACTTCTTCTGGCTGGACCAGAAGTTACCTACGGAAATGGGGAGAAAAGCTATCCAAGGAAACGTCAACGAAGAGTTTTGAGCTTTGCAGAAACCGTCAATGCGATCACTCTCTCCTGGCATGATCTGTATGTTGAGGGCAATAGAACCTCCAATATTGGAAAAAGAAAAGACTTTGACGACAAGTCCTCTCAATGGTGGAAATTTAAAAAGCAAAGGAAATCCAAACAAATTCTGAATGGACTGTCGGGAGTTGCTGAGCCCGGAACAATGACAGCCATCATGGGTGCTTCTAGTGCAGGCAAAACTACTTTGCTTAATGTTTTAGCATCAAGAAATTTGAATTCTGTGACCACTAGGGGCATGGTGCTGGTTAACGGACAAGCACTGGGTTATGGAATGAAAGCGATCACAGCTTACTCACAACAACAAGAAGAATTTCTAGGAAATCTTACGGTGAGAGAACATCTTTGGTTTCATGCTGTGTTAAGAATGGACTACGATATTCCATATAAAGACCGCATGATCAGGATTGAAGAGGTTCTTGATGAGGTCGGCCTGAGGAAATGTGCTCATACTTACATCGGTATTCCTGGAACAGCTAAAGGTATATCTGGAGGTGAAATGAAGAGACTAAGTTTTGCCTCTGAATTAATGACTAATCCACCATTAATGCTATGTGATGAGCCTACCTCTGGCCTCGATTCCTTCATGGCAGAAAATGTAATTCGCACTCTCCAATCGATGGCTCGGAAGGGTAAAACAGTTTTAGTAACAATTCATCAGCCTGCTTCAGAAGTCTATCAACTCTTCGACAATGTTCTGCTACTGAGTCAGGGCCGAGTCATGTTCACTGGACCTAGCAATGCAGCTTTGGACTTTTTTCGAAGAGCTGGATATCCTTGTCCCAATAATTTTAGTCCACCTGATCACTTCGTTCACCAAATGGCTATAACTCCGGGACGAGAAGTAGAAAGTCAAGAAAGAATTGACAAGTTGTTTGACAAGTGAGTCCATTTTTGATTCTTCTTGTATTCAAAATTGTAAAATATACATAATTGTTAATGTAATAATATAATTATATAACAGCATGCATGTATATAATATATAATATACAAGTAATACTTTCAATCTTAGAATCAGCAATTAACATCTTATTCATAAACACATTGTCTATTATGAAACCTTTTTCAACATAAAGTAGGAAAAGATACAAGAATTTTCAGGTCATTCAAAAGCAAGCCTATGTGCATCGTATTATATTTATCTGTTAAGAAACCATGTACCGGTACTTTATTGAGCATTTTCAATGATAAACGCAAAATTTGACCTTCCCCAGTATTGCACCAATTGTGCATAAAGGGGTGTGCTTGCACTTGAAATATTTTGTACAGTTCGCCTACTTGAAGCATATAATCGATCATTAAGTAAATAACTCCATATCTATTTTTAAATCTATTAAATATATATTCTAGCCTGTGAAACCTTGTATGTAATACCAATGATCTGTCGTCAGCTATACTGCTTGACTACAGAGCTACTTCTTTAAAGCAAAGGAGCAGATCTATTTAAGTTAAAGAATCTAGCATCGTGCGAGCTTGCATAAGAAAATACAATGGAGATGGTTGTTGTATGTGCACCAATCTACATCAGTGTTTACCACATTCGGCAATCTGACAAAGGACAGAAAATCCAACATCAAGCTTTTTCCTTCAATATACACTTATATTTTACGTAGATATTTGGCTTATCATAATATTTATTAATTTATTTATATTATTAATTAATTTATAATATATACGTATCTATAATATTTTTTAGTAAGCCTATATAATTTTGCAAGCAAGAGGCTTTCAATTTTCAAAGTTCAGAAAGCTCACTTACCGACACAATTTTCAGTTGATTACGAAATACACACTATTTAAAAAATCTATGCACATTCAACTGTCAGTGACGCTTGTCTAAATAACCGACACATTAGTAGGCAAGATTCTGTCCTTATGTAGCGTCTGCCCGCAATTGGCATTGAGCAATTGTTGTTGTTGAATATCCTCATAATGTTATTTATCGGTATGGAACTGCATAACAATCAGTCGCCTAGTTAAGAAAGACTTTTTTACTTCGATAATCAACAATCTGTGATGTATAGCTTTCCTTCAACAAAACTAATTCTTCTGCCTATGACTTGGCATTATCCCAATAATGTCGCTAAAAGAGATCGCTAGTCGTCAGATTTGACATCTTCATCACAAATGCACTTCGTTGAGTTGTAGACAGAGTTGGAAAAGTCGGAATTGGAATTAATTCCGACCCGGAATTAATTCCATTTTTCGTCGGAATTGGAATTGGAATTGACCTTGATAAACCTCAATTCCACTTTTTCGATAGACCTGTGATAAATCTATTTGTACAAAAATTGAAATCACAGTATTCGGCCGTTGTGTTAACTGCACGCAGAGATAAGAGAGAGATAGATCGACATAGCTAGTTTTATTCTATTGTTGAATAAAGGGTGCTAATTGTGAATTTGATGGGCCTACAGCCCCCGGACAGTGTTAATTCAGCAATTAAGCAAACAATGAAAAGATAATCATTTTTGTTCAATCTGTTATTTAGTTATTTATCATGTAAGATGATTAATCAAAATAAAACGATTGTTGAATTTAGTTATTGATTGGATAAGCACAAAAATTGAAGATTAACTTAATTGTTGTACACACGAAAAACAATCGGTTTGGAAAGAGGAAAATTAACCCTGCATTAAAGGGCAGCCTGTCAGTTCAAATCACAATATAGACAGTGTCAACAAATCATTCTAATAATTAATGATTCAATTAAAATGGCAATGACATGAAATATTATTCAACTTCCAATCACAACAATTGACAATATTAATTTTCAAGACTATAATTATACAAATACGATACTCAACGATAAAAGAAAAACTTCAAACTTGCAGTTCACTTCTTGATGTTGAATTCACTTCAATTCGATCGGACTCACTTATACCAAAATAATATCATAAATATCATGAATATCAGTGTCACTTATACCGTCAATCTTCAATCGCGCTCGTTGATGTATGTGTTGCCGCATACGCTACTGTGTTGTTGTTCGCTGGTAGGCAGTTGTAGTTGTTACTTCTGTAGTCAAGTTACACCGCGAGAGCACGGAGTTCTTCTAACAGCTACTGAAGATGTCGTATGTGTTGTTGTTGTTTCAATTTCTCATCGTCTCTAATTTATGCAAATTTTTGACACTTGACGATCAATCCACTTTCTTTTGAAAATTGAAAGTTTCCTTTAATCTCTGCTCGTTAGCTTTCGACCCGACCACATTTCGTTCTTATCACGGAATTTTTAATCTCCTTTTTTAACACTTCTTTCTTCTGTCAGTTTATTAATAGATTTATTCACATCTCTCTCTCTCTCTCTCTCTCTCTCTCTCTCTCTCTCTCTCTCTCTCTCTCTCTCTCTCTCTCTCTCTCTCTCTCTCTCTCTCTCTCTCTCTCTCTCTCTCTCTCTCTCTCTCTCTCTCTCTCTCTCTCAGCTTTTGATTCTTTGCTGACCGTTAATTTTCTTTTCTCTTTTTCACAAGATGTTGAATATCTCGTTTACGAAACGAAAATGGCGTAGGCTGACCGGCTACATATATACATGTTCATGTACACAAGAAATATGAACTATGAACATGAGAACGCACATAGGAACGACGCAGGGAACGGCACACAGGAATAACAAGGATAGGATACGGGTACATGGGTTAGATTGAAGCGAGGAAACTTTAGATACATTAACATATACGCGTCATGCAATTATCGGAATTCGGAATTGAATCTCATTATGGAATTGGAATTGGAATTGAATTGAACTGTTTCGACTGGAATTGGAATTGGAATTGAAATTTCTGCTCTAGAATTGGAATTGGAATTAAAAAATTTCAGTGGAATTTTTCCAGCTCTGGTTGCAGATGAAGGTGTGACCGTTTGAAAGATGGAATGATAAAGTCGTGTGGACGAACTTGCCGAAGTACTATGTTCTGCTGTGGCAAAACTGTTTTGGTGCTCCAGTGAATTCCAACAGTAGCGATCAATTACACCACCTATTGTGATGAGTATTTAAGTTGCGTGATTGCAACGAATTCTCAACTGTCGGTGTTGGATTAACCAATAGCAGACGAGACATGTCGCGTATGAAATATATATGTTTCATTTTATATGGCCAAATGTGTCAGCTGCCGACTTTCTATGTACATCCACCTACGATCCACCTTGGTTTGTGCAACGCAACGCAAACACGAACGAGCTATATGTTTGCATTCGTGTTTGCAAGTTAGAATTTTTGAACCCGAGCTCTGAGAACAAGATTTGAATTATTTCATTAATTGTAGATGTCTGGAGGTCGGATGACGATTTATCGGCATCTGATATACTGATTCTCTACAATAGGGTATATTACACTGATGACGGCAAATAAGCCAGAAACGTTTGTAGTTCCCGTGATGATTTAAGTCGGATTTTGTTCTCACCTCTTGAATGTTTCCTTTTCTATGTACTCTCTATTTTCATGACTTCAAATTATATATACGCTTTACCATGTTAAGCAAAAAACATGTAGGATTCAGATCTCTACGACAAAAGATGGTAATTAAACATTATTTTTAGCCAGAACATCATAATTCAAGGGCTTTTTAGTGAATAAGACTGCAAGTGCGTCGTCACCTTATTGGTGTTGCAGAAATTGATTTAATTTCAAATTGACGTGCAAGGCATTTGGTTAAACTACGTCTGTAACTTAGTCAGTGTGCAGATTAGGCCTTACACCACAAAAGTGTATAAAACGTACTGATGACATTGTCATTAGTGTGGCCTATGCATCTTGAACCTCAATTGACACGAAGTTGTGTTCCTTTGCAATATGATTGAAATTGGCTCCGCTATCTATATACATAGTCTTTGAAATTGTATGACTTGACTTGAGCTTGCATACGTTAGAATTGAACTGGCTTGGACCATGTTCGGGAAACTGTATTTGTCGTGTGAGAATGGAATAATGTTCCTAATCTTGTAAGCGTATGAAAATAAGTCAGTTTAATTTATCCCTTCCAGCTTTCATGCAGAAGACGAAAAAATTTTGCTCTTTCTAATTTCAGTTCCATCACTGACAAATCCAAATTAAACTATTCAAAAAAATGCCTAATGTTCAAGACAGTTAAGGATATTCATTGTTTCCAAATTGAAGAGGATCTCAAATGCAAGTCAGTAGTGAACTATTTTTGAATTTTGAAAATCAGAATAAGATTACGTAACCTGAACTCTCTTGTGTGTCAAATGGATGCATACTGGGAAAATGAGATTTGAATCGCAGTAATTGCTAAAAATGTAAATGCCTTGACCCTCATATTGTCCTAATATTGATGTCTTGCAATCAAGTTTTCTATTTTATGTGTAGGCCTACATGTCTTTAATCTATCCAATGAAGCAGACATAATTTGTATCGAGAGTACACTATAAATGACAATGACTTTTAGACATGCGGATTAGCAGCCTTCTACGTGCGTAGTTACATTATATTCGAGATTTTACGCAGTAGCATTAGGATGATTTGCACCAATCAAAACGGAAATCATAAGAAAATAGTATGTTCTATTTGATGAGTAAGAGAATTAATTAATGCAACAGACTTGCCATACAAGTACAGAAGAAATTACAATTTTGCATTTAAAAAAATGCCATGAAGTATTTCATGGCAAATTCCTTATAAGTAAAATTTCGAAATCCAAATGTCTTTCAATGATTTTAAAATTAGATTCTTCCAATAGCTTGAATCATATTTCTGCAATTCAGTTGCTTCTTGGAATGTTAATATGGGATGGCTTAACACTTAAATGAGATCTGAAGTGTTCGTGTAGCAAAATTGCTTCTTTACTCCAAAAGAAAAAGTTTATAATGAAAAGGCCAATCTGCCAAATTCCATTCTATTGCAGTACGTGAAATGTTGCGGAGACCTGCTCCATCTTTAGGCGAATAATAGATTTATTTAAATAATACTTTATAAAATTATTAATTAATAAAAAATAATTATATTTTTATCATCCGCCTGGAGATGGAGGAGGAAGATCCGCCTGAAGATCCGCAACATGACGCGCACTGCAATAGAATGGAATTTGGCAGATTGGTCATTTCACTATAAAACTTTTTGTATTGATTAAATCATACGTCTGCCTATTCCTTCCTTCAAATTAGCACTTCATCATGGAAAGCCAAATCGTCCTGGTCACTGAATATGATTTTTGCTACACTTTCGCTATGAATTTTGAGTCAGACTCAAGGATTTGATGCCATGCAGCGATCAGAATGAAACCAATAATGGCCTGGAGATCACTCGCCACTTCCATCGTTCTCAGTGAAGGGGATAGAAGATTGTGACATTTTATTTGAGGTCATCATTATGTTCTAAAGTAAGCAGTGACGCGAGCTTTGGCTAGCAAGCATACTTAACTGAGAGCGCTGTATTTCACAGAAATATGTCACCATGATTTTTTTGTTTACTAAAAGTTTCAACAAACTTAAGTATCATTTTTAGAAAATGAAGAAGACCTACCGGTGTTTTTATGTCAAAATGTGAAACCGAAATAAACCACCGTTTTTTATAAATCGTAATTTTTCATGATACACAACAGTGAAAAGCTCAAATGAGTTGGCACAATCAGTCTTGAAAGCACATTGTTCCTAAAACAGGATATTCAGGTTTCGAAGCAAATAAAATGTCAAAATTTTCATTGTAATCGGATTAGAAAATGAAGGCAACCACGAATGAAGACAAAGCACGTTTTACTCGCTGCTGTATAGTTGATAGGAATCGGTAGCTCATTGCTAGCGGAGACCTGTTGTTGAGCTATGTTGAGCTACTAGTGAATAATTTAAGTCCTATTCCTAGATCTTATTTCTTTACATTATTTATTTTCAAGTATAATATTCCGTCATGACTTGTCTTTTATTCTTATTTTTGTTGCAATGAAATTGCTTAAATTGTTTATGTAATGAATTTAAATTATCTGTATTGGATGCTGTCTTGGAGCTGCTTGGCCGCTGTCACACAGGAAAAGGCGTCTTCCATCTTCCATGTCACTCGCTTTTTTGCACATTCTTCATAAGGCGTCCTCCATACGGAGTGATGAGACGACTTTCATCTGTCGTCTTCCACCTTCCACCTTCCACCCACCGCAGTCACACCAGGGAAATCCATTTCCGATACAGTCAGTGCTATTTTTTACTATTTACCGGTGCCATGACTCCTGTCTTGATCCTCATCCTCGTTTGACATTGTGAACAAAGTCTGTTTTCTGATTGCTTCTCTTTGCAAATCACAGTTTCCTATATCTTCCCTCAGACGTCATTTCACGTTGTTCTATTATTAGAACAGTATCGCGGCTGACGCCTGACGGCTCTTGGAAATAAATTTCATCAGCCGCATAATTTCATGCCCTATGTCCGATGGCCGACGCCTTATGACTTTTCCTGTTTGACAGCGTGATGGAAAATGGAAAATGGGGGATGGAAGGTGGCTGATGTCTTTACTGTGTGATAGGTTGCATTCTTTTCTACATGCAATTCCAAGGGAAATCCCAGATGGAAGATGGAAGATGCAAAACGAGAAATGAGTACAAAATTCAGCATTGTCAAGTATGTTAAGAATTTTATGCCATCACACTAGTTTCTTGCACAGCCCTATGACAGGTACCTGATGGTGAGGACAGGGGAACGTCGAACCCTTCTTCTGACAAACCTGCAAAACATAATAGACTGCTTATTGATCAACTTTTTCCAGCGAGCTCCATAGTGCAGTGGTGGCAGCAGTGTTACTTTGTAGATTATACAAATCGGTGATGATGAAAATTAAGACTGTAAAAAATAGTAATTTTCTGTCTCACAGATGTCGGAGTCATCAGAGTCAAAAGCTCAGATTCTCTTCTTGTTCAAGCGCTCCTTGCTCTGGTAAGTTGTCCTAACCTGGACAGGATTTCAGTTTTGTGACCTTTTCTTTGGCACTCATCCATTGTCCAGCAGCTTCGTTCACATCAAAAGTTTGAAGGTCGTTTATAATTATGTCAAAAATGAGTTTATTCCTCAACACACATTTGCTAATCGTTTGCATGGTGCATCATGGATTAATTCTCAAAAAATTGAAATAGTCATAACCCCAATGTACATGTGAGTTTGATGTAACTGGCTTTGCAGTAGTCCTACATTGGACACAATTTACATGTAAATTGTTCGGTTTGTCTTACTTAAAGCGCATTAATTAAAGTTTTAATTCGATCTTTGACATCTAATGGTTTTATTTTGCTTTTTCAGATTTAATGATACACAAGAATATCGAGATCTTCAATTGCGTCTTACTCAATGCGACAACATGGATGATGCAACAGATTTGCTATTCCGCACAAGGGACTATGTTACCAAAACCCCATACAAATCTCCATGGACAACCCAAATATGGGCAATTCTGTGCCGCAGCATTATATGTCAAATCAGGGACAGCTCTGTCACGTGGGCACGAATGTTTCAGAACATACTTATGGCTGTCATAATTGGTATTGTTTATCTGCAACAAGATGTCTCGCGGCAGGAAGCAATAGCAAACATTGGTGGAGCGTTCTTTATTTTCCTTACAAATCAGACATTCGGAAATTTTTACACTGTACTCAATGGCTTTCCGTCCGAGCTGAATTTGTTTTTTCGGGAGCATCATACAGGAATGTATCGGGTGATTACATACTTCCTTGCGAAAAACCTTGCCGAAATCCCAATATTTGTCATTTTGCCAACATTATTTACTTTGATAACCTATTTTATGATCGGTCTTTTCCTTGAAGTTGACAGTTTCTTCATAACTCTCGGAATCCTGATTTTGATATCGATGGTATCAGTTTCATTCGGCTATATGATGGCAGCTGCATCGGGTACAATTGATGTTGCTCTTGCTATTTCCCCACCAGTTCTCCTTCCATTCATGCTCCTCGGTGGATATTTGCTCGACTTAGGAAGCTTGCCAGTATGGTTATCCTGGCTCCAACAGATTTCCTGGTTTCGACATGGTTTTGAAGCGTTGTTGTACAATGAATGGAGTCGTATTCCACCTTTTAATTGTACAGCTGCAGCAACCAGTGAGACACCCTGCTATGAGTCATTTGAACCAATTTTGCAGCAATATGGCTTCAGTGGACAGAATCATATAGCAATGAATGTTGTAGCCTTGATTATAATGATATTTGTATTTCGTGCTGCTGCTTTCATGGCGCTATGCATTCGGGCCAAGGAACCAAAACTGACCTATACTATTCGGAAGCGTAAACCTTTATTAACACCTCAATGGAACTGACACTTGCGTAACTCAATGAAACTTTTCGGCGGCATTTTAGTCATCCTGAATGACATTGGAAAATGTATTTTTGATCAACCAAATTTCTTTCATTTAGTAAGTACTAAGGAATGTAAAAATAAAGCCTTTATAACTGGAAAAGTTATCATGTGTATTATACAATTAATTTTTTAGATCCCTTAGCTACTTTATGAACAAATTCATAGGCATGATCATTCATATGAGAATCGCTGAATTCAGTAAATAATGCTGAATATATGAAATAGCAGTCATCAGTACGTCAACTGCAGCATGTTAAGGGAATGATGTCAAAACTTAGTCCAAATAAGAGTTCTGGTTTTTTTCAACAGCTACCTCATTGCAGAATGTAGATCTTAGACTCAATGCATTACATATGTACTCGTACATGTGGTTATGTGCATATTACTTGCACTGAATATTGGCAGCGTGTGAGACCTATGAACAGTGTCTTCCTAAAATCGCGCACGAATTTCCTACATTTTTAGTTGTGGATTGTCACTCAACATCATTAGTGACAGCTCCCAGATTTTAAGTTCCTGTCGTCTTGCAAGTTGATGAGTGCTAGACACCTCAAAATTCCATTTGTTTCTGCATTCCATTGTTGGTTTGATGCACCCATAGAAATAAACTGTTTATCTGAAGTTCGCTAGAATAGAAATTGACTCAAGGTCGCGGCATATCCGAGGGAACTAAGTTGGGGCATGAAGAACCAATTAAAGGCTTCGATTTACTCATGTGACTGATTCTAACCCAATGATGCAGCCGTTGGCAGGTGCATCTAAGTGAAAATACGTGCGATTTATGTGCCGTTATTGTGCATTGCATGAAGCCTAATTTCCATTCTAGAGGTTTTATTGTTGTCAATTTCTATGGATGCACCCATGTTGGTAATGATTGAGGCAAATATTTCGCATTGTTTTGCACAATTTTGCATAATCGCATATTTCCAACTATTTAGCTTTATTTTGCATTACTACATGATGTGATAATTCTCAATAAATTTCGCTTTACAAATCACACAAAACTATTAATCTTTTCTAGGTATCTTCCGTTCTTCGCTTTCTTTAAGCAAGGACATGTTTCTGCCAATAAGATCTTGTAATATTATGTGTATGTATCGAGTGTTGAAAGAACTTATCCCCGGCTTCTTCACATAACTTATGAAGCTCATCTTATACATAATTGCCCAGAGTTGATTGACTTCACGTGTAAAAGCGGCGACTGTAAAGAGCTGTTCAAGTAGAAACTTACTCACCCAAATTGGAGCTCCTCCACAACCTGCTGTCACTCGTTAGACGTCATGGTTGTAAGCCGCCATATACGCCTCGAATCTTCCCGGTGTGACAGAAATCGTGCATAAATTCAAAGTTTCTTTTAAAGTTTCTTTCAAAAATTCATTTAGTTACTCGCGCAAAAGAAGTGATTGCTTATCCAAGCGTTTCATCTTCGTTGATGGTCATCAAACGGTATTATAAGTGTCTTAATGCTCATATCGATGGCTGAATCGCGATACTTTACTGTTGGGAGCAATTGTCTTAGCTTGATTTTCATGAGGATGTTTGTGACATACAGAAATATTTGAAGATGAGATTAGAAGCCAATGCGGACTTACAAGTCATTTCGAAACTCTAACGAAATGACATTTCTCCTTCTACGTACGTGAAATTTCATATATACCAAGAAACATCGAAATTTTTTTGAAAGGAGTTTCTCTGTGCTGACTAAGTTGTTGTCTAAAGAATGCAAATTTCTGAACGAAAACGTCAAAAAGTATGTGCTGCTTCATTACAATACCGTTACATAATAATTGGTATGAATAGACATTCTACTTATCTGAGTTCTGCCTTCTATCGATGTGAATAGATCATCGGGTTGTAATCATAAAACTATATTATTGGCTATACTTGTAGTATCACTAATATAAACGCACAATTTTGCACAATTATCATTTCCTAAATGCACAATTTTCATGTTTTTCCTGCACAAAAAATTGCCCTAATAATGATATTATGATTACTTATATAAAAGTTGCCATGCAACGATCGTGAATTGCATTGCTTATAACAGAAGATACAAATTACCGAAATTGGATCACCTGTTGTACCTTGATATGATTCAATCAAATGTGACTTTAAGAATGCAAATTTCTTCGCGCACTTTCCTATTTCGCAGGTGCAATTCAAATGTCGATCAACACTTTGCCTTCCAAACATTCAAGTCCAAAAATTAACATTTCGGTAATGATTGTCAAAAATAGGAAATATATCTGAATGATTATATATTGATTTCTGATGCACTACATGTTTCAGCATGTGCACATGCCATCTTCAGCTGAACAAAAGACTGTTTGACATTTAATCACTTAAATACAAAATCGAGACATATCGGATGATGATCACTTTTCATACAATTCAATTTTTATGGCATCACGTTGTCTGGTCTCTTGCGTCAAGTCAAACAATAAAAGCAGTGAAATGCAATAAAACAACAAAACTTTTACAGCTATTTACAGATTCAGGCATAGAGATATGGAGCTTCCCGTTCATTGTATTTATAAGAGATATTGCATGATTATTCGAAGGAAAAATATCATATTAACCGAAGGCCGCAGGCCTGAGGTTAATATCTATTTTTCCTGAGAATAATCATGCAATATCTGTTATAATACATGCTAGTTCAATGATAGACATCCGACTACTTATTAACCTTTTCAGTCCTTATTAACCTCTTTTCTACTTATTAACTGGTATCATAGAAAGTGTAAGCTATCTGTGTCCAAAAGTTGGTCAGAATTAGATATCATGAATATTCATACGTCATTCTCATACGATGATGAAAGTCATCCCAGTAGCCATTTACAGTATAATAGAATATAATACTATTTCATGCTATATAGGATGGGAATGTAATGCATAGACTTGGATACAAATATTGAAACTTCAAATTCAATTTTGAATAAATCACAGCCATATTAAGATGGACCTGCTAGACCAAGCGCCTACCGCAATACTAGATTTTTCTGTCATTCCAGGCGGAATGATTTCAGGATTAAGTGGAGCTGAAATAGACAAATTAATGAAGCAATATGAAACACCGCCGGACTGTGCAACAACATCACGATTTTCAATGCCGCAATCGGACGCAGCAATTCAAACATTGAAAAAAGACAGCATACCCTTAGCGACTGTCCGTAGAAATAAATGGAGTGTCAACATATTCACTGAGTGGCAAAGCCAACGCATAACAAAACTGCTGCCACAAGAACATTTCGCAAATGAATTAGAAAAGCAAATAAGTGAGATCAAGCAGCCAGATGCTCTTGATTATTGGTTCAGAAATTCGCACTTGAAGTAAGGAAACGCGATGGCACAAGATATCCGCGTGACAGTTTGGTTTCTATTATGGCGGGTTTGAATGCGACAATCAAAGACTACATCGGTCCGGTGAACATTTTCAAGGACGCAGCATTTACCAGAACGCAGGAGTCATTAGATCTATCGATGAAACTGTCAACCGCAGAATGTGCTGGGATAAGCAAAAAGCAAGCTGAAGGCATCAGTGTAGAAGATGAAAAAAAGTTGTGGACCTATTTTTTTGGAGATGCTGATCCGCAGAAACTCTAAGATACACTTTTCTACCTAAATGGACTGCACTTCGCAATGCGCAGTGGACAAGAACATTGCTGCTTATCAACGAGCCAATTAGAAATAAAGCATGATCCTCCTTCGCTTATCTATTCAGAAAAGTGTAGCAAAACGTACAATGGCGGACTTAAACAGAAAAGAATTGAACCAAAAAAAGTAGTTCACATTGACAACTTTTACTACAATAATCTTCAGCGCTCTCATGTCGGACTTTATGAAAAGTATCTATCAGTTCGACCGAAGACAACTGGAAGTATTTTACCTCAGACCACTGAAAAACTATTCGACTTTTTGGTACAGCGCGGTACCGATTGGGAACAATACCCTGAGAAGCTTTATGAAACGAATTTGCAAAGCATCTGGTGTTGAAGGACATAAAACAAACCACAGCTGCAGGGCAACATGCACAACCAGACTGTGCGAATCCGGCTGCGATGACCACGGAATAATGAGAAGAACTGGTCATAGATCAAGTGATGGACTGAAACCTTATAAAAGACTGGGTGAAGTTCATGATTTCAACAGCAGCGCTCAAATTGACAACAGGCCGGCGGGATCACTTAATCTCAGTGTAAACAATTCAAAAAAAGAACTCATATCGACAGCGTCAAACATGTTCAACTTCAATGCAGGTTGTATCGTGCATTTTTATCAAAGCACAAAATAGTGTTTTCTGTGCTTTCGTATTTTTGCGAGTGTATGAAGTTTGTAAAGTTTTCAGTATTTTTCAATTATTCCATTATTGTGGTTGCGATTTCATAGCTTTTAGTGCTCACTAACATTGATATCTGATTTTACTAAAATCAGTCATGAGCTCCTAGGAGTACTTCGATATCTCAACTACTTGTTAACCGCAATTATAGAATT
>CAJQUW010004738.1:0-13630 GCA_907163375.1 Prostheceraeus crozeri | reverse complement strand
CAATAAGTATGTACACTGCTTATCAAAAGTCTTGACCCACCTTACAAGATTTTTTCGCTTTTCTAATTTAATCGCATATTTTATAACCAACGTCGCAATTAAATTTTATTCATTACAACATTTAGTTTTCCATGATCCCACCCATCACTAATGATGCATTATGTAATAATAGGCGTAATCATAGACAGATGTCAATGAGGTTTCACATCACTACTTCAAGAATATGAGTGTAGGTAATTTAGTAGTGGACAAAAGTCTTGGACCACCTTCTAAAAATGCATATTCAAGCTGCATTACTGTGTCAACTCTACATCCTACATAATCAGTACAAACTTGCTGATAACACGTCTTCGAGAAAGCACATTGACGAATTCCTCCCATCAATAACTTAGCGAGTTAGCTTTCTTTGAGACACTAGAAAGACGGGGCTCCACTGAATGTGCAAGCACTGATGCAAGAAAAGCTGGTGTACCAAAGTCAGCAAGCCGACCTTATTCCGCCGCGATTACATTGTTCAAACCAACAAACCAGGGTTTATCGTGTATATGTCCCGAAGAAGAAACCTCTTTTCTCTCACCAAGCGAATGAAATTCATGCAACGACTTTACTAGGGCAAAGAAATCCATGGAGCTATATGGACCGTCGATGAGTGGGAAGAACGTTGCCTGGTCCGCTTGGAATCAAAATGTCAGACCTGTTTCTGCCCTCTGATGGGTAAGCGCCTAGTTCGTAAGACAAGTCTCATGAGAGCCTAACATCTTGACTGCTATAAACCGAACCGTCAAGCATGCACCCAGTGTCATGAGTGGTGGTTCCGTTCGCTTGGTACGCGCACTGGGCGCTTGCCATATCTGCGACGATCAGTTGTGAATAAGTGCTCAGTATCGTTACACATCCTCGCGAGACCCCGACTTCCTGCCAACCAATGAAAGAAAATTCAAGACAACCATGGAGTTTCCCCAGAAGCATTGATCTTATACGAACGACGACTCAGCTCCATGTCATCGAGCAAAAGTTTGTAGACAAGAACAACATTGCCGAAGGCAGGACAGCGCAGGAGCTTTTGATACTTTGGAATGTTGCGCCAGGAGAAATTCCTCCCTGATCTCAATCCGAATCGAGGAACTATGGAAAATTTTCGGTGAACAAGGCGATGGCTACCCAATCCCAGAACCAAGCAGGAGCTGAATGCAAGCCTTGTCAAGGTATTAGGCACTCACGAACTCAATCTCGGCCCTCATGAAGAGTCCCTGGTGGAAATCGATGTGCGCGATCCGAGCTGATGCTGCAGATGAATAAAAGCAATAAGGCGAGTGTACCAAGTATTGAGTTTGAAAACGATTTTATGATAGCTATTTTCTTTATGTATTATTTTTTCCTTACTGTTTTTGTTTAATCGGGGACTTAAAAAAGTCATGGATTTTTATAGGCCTATTTTCGAACACAAAATTCTCATTAAAGCAACGTTAATGGTATTCATTTTTGCCTTTTTCATGTAATTTACTGCTGCTTAAGATATCTCTCTCTTGGAAATTAGGGCAGTCTATCAATTTTGGTTTGACATTCCATATTTTTTATTTTTGGATAACAGATTTTTATTGACATGAAAAGTGAAGATGCAATGACTGTTTGAGACGCATTGTTCTAGTCTACGGCCTATTGGAAGACAACGCTGAAATGATTATATCAACTCATGAAAAGGTAATAGCTATTGGTATTACAAGGTTCCAAGCTATCCTACTTTATAGATGGGCCAAGTAGGATTAGAAAGCAAGTTAGATTAGCGCGGGTGTATATTTGACGCAGAAATACAGCTACTTAGTATCATTTTAATGAAGGTTGGGTCAAAGACAATTTCTTGTCTCACGTACTAAAATACTCTACACTCATATTACAAAAGAAGTGACGTGAATCCACAAAAACGAGTACCTATTTAATATACTCCTATTTTCTAGTAATGGCTGTTCATTATGTGGATGGGATCATGAAAACTAAATGTTGTAAAAAACAAAAACAAAAAAAAATTAAACTAAAATTTAATGACATTAGTATATAAAAATATTGTGATTGAATTAGAAAAAGCGAAAAAAAATAAGGTGGGTCAAGACTTTTATAGATCAGCAATGTATTTTTGAACATTTAAGTTATGGTACACGGAGCACAACCAGAAAAACCTAAATGTGATTACATTCACTTAATCTGTGCTAATCAAGCTTTTCTTCAAATTCAGAATTGAATCGATCCTTCGACAAATACATCGGTTTAGAAATGATGAAAATACATTGCGTTTTTTATGTAATAACACGTAGACACAACCAAAGCATACTAACTATACGAGGTACAACAATCGATTTTACCTCCCGTTGCAATCATCTTTTCAAAATTCTGTCCGTGACAGTGTGATTTCGATAAAATTTCCATTTCTCGAATTATTTTATAGAATAACATGAATTTCTAAAGCAACAACTAGCCAGCAGTTCTAGTTTAAGCGGCCAACTCTGGATTTTTGGCCCTGTTAACAAAAATAGGTGGGAGACTAATTTTTAATTTACTTCACTTTAACTAATGTTTCAACATGCCGTGATGCCTTTTTTCAGGTAGGTCACTGAATGATAGAGTGCGCAGATGGAGCGTAAATGAAGCCTTTTTCAGCTTAAATGCACGATGTCAACGCGTGCAGTGATCGCATTGTGAAAGAAATTCGTTATAACTGATGAGCACTCATGTGGCGTAACTGAAGAAACACAACTGCAGCTGTTTTACATGTAGTAATTGTGCAACAGTGGTGGCTTGCTTTTACTAATGCATAGATTTTCAATACCAGTGGGCGGTACACCATATGAAGTTAGATAAAGGAAAAAAAAAAAGTAGTCCCGCAATAGGCATCTATATGTCCCGATAATCGACGCTTGTCTGTCCCGAAACCACGACGCTGTCTGTCCCGGGTAAATCGACGCTAATAAAAATCAAAACTTTAATTAAGCAACAAGCAAAACAAACTTATTTTCTTTTTGTCGACACATATGTAAATCTTCTATAACAATGTATCAACATCACACATTGATCAGACGAAAAGAAATTTGAAAATAATTGGATTAATAAAAATAATTGTAAAGACAAATTCAATTCACACAGCCCTGAAAGTGGGAGAAAATCCCTGGATTTACCCACTAACCATAAGAAACTTTGATGAATTCAAGCCACAATGGATGCAGAAACACATGTTGAGGCCTATATTGGAAGACTTTATTCATGCAAAACTGAAAATACAGACTGCAATGTTACTACCGACAAATGCTGAACATCTTTAATGACGTCGAGCAAACATTGATGGATCAAAGAAACAATAACGAAACTTTACGATGTGAATGTATTTACATATTACCATTTCCAATTAAATGATCACATGTTAGCATTTACTAAAAGGTACGTGCATAACTCCATTCAGAGAATAATATAGAGCATACTACAGAAGGTCGCATGTCACGGTCAGAATCCCGTTCGTCAACGCAACCATTCAGTAAATTCCATGTCGCGAATCGAGTAACAGTATACAATAAGCCGAAAACTTCACAAGAGCATTTCTTTCTACTAGTTCCTAAAACTGTCTAGACAACTAAAAGCTAAATCAAAAAAGCATTCCTCATCATTTCTCAAAAAAACATCGCCAAAATAAAACGAAAGGATTTTTTGGTGGAAACGAACACTGGATTTTTGAATAGCCGGCAGCAATACAGGACACTTTGAGGGCGGCGTAAACGCCTGAAAAATGTCCTACATTGCTTTGCCCATTAAAAATCTATGTTAATACAACAATTGTGCGTAATTGAAATGAACTGGGCAGCAATGCTAAGGAAAAAACGGGCAGCAATGCTATGAAAAGTACATGTAGTAGATTATACGCTGAAGTGAGATGTTCAAAAATGTCTTTCCACAAACGATGCGCAAATAGAAAAATCATCATTAACCGCGGACACAGTGATATTAGCCTTACCTTTTTCCACATGTAACCATAGCTAGCCTCTCATGAAAGGAAAGAGAAGTATTAGGCACATCTGCGACGCTTGCCATCTCCGCGCGTCCAATCCATGGAGGACTCATATACCAGGTGGTAAAAGGCATCATGCGCTGAAGTCTCCTACCTCGCGCTGTACCACGCAAGACAAGGTGTGAATTCCAAGCTTTATAACCGATCGTGCTTTTGCACACACACGACTTAAATACCTTCGCAAGCTGCTGCCGACAACCGCATGCCATGCCAACCCAGCAAACCGAAAGGATTGATCATCCAGCATTGTTCCGGCTATAGCAGGCGATTGCGGGCCAGCATCTGTAGCCAAGAGCCGCTGCAAGCCGATTGTCAACAAGTGCCGTTCAACAAGCTATGTAACGCGGCTGTAAGCCGATTAACAGCTTTAAAATTCTGTCGATGGTACCATAGAGATATATATATACAAGACCTCCTAGATATATCGTTAGGGGATGTCCATGGGCTCAGTAGATTCTGACGATCATCTTAAATATATAGTTACTTACGCAACTACTCTTTGCAAAATATCCATCTTTAGTTGCTTTCATTTTTCTCGATTGTTCCGAGTCAACACGTCTATGGATACACGCATGCGCGAAGGGCGTCCGAGGTCAACCATATTAAGTTGCATCGAGAATAATGCGATTAAGATGGATATATCTTTGCATACGAATTGCGTAAATAACTTATTTGCTTAAACATAAATCAGTGCCATTATGAACCCATGTGACTGAACTTACTAGTATTCATATTCCTTCGACTATCATGTTCCTCAATCATGTGCAGATTTTGAATGCCATGCATGTTTGCGCAATTTTTTATCTGACTAAGCTCAATCAAAATATTAATTTATAGAATATTATTGCCATTGTATGATGAAACTTTGGCAAATCGAATATATTTAGTAATCTTGTTTGATTTGTAGATGACAGAAACACACGTGTAAGATTCTAGCTATACCAAAGTACTGTAATTAGGTAGAAACGTCTTAGGAAAGCTAATGCTTATTAACACCCGTCTTTTATGCTAATTACATCACGGAACAGGCCCTAGCTATCTTAGCTTACACTGTTTTTACTCAACCAATTAAATTCCTCGGTGAATTCACTAATCTTGCATGAATTATTGCTATAGATAGGTCGTTCTACCATCTTGTCAGGAAAACAATTCAATTCATAAGGTCATTTATCATATCAGCTAAAAGAGAGAATTAGCTAATTTTCAAGACTTTTTCTATAGGATTTCAGCAAGTGACTTCAATTAAGATTAATTTATGAGAGTTGAAAAGCGTTTCGCAATTGCTCACATCGATAAACTTAGCTGCTGTAGACTGGGCCACTGCTTTCAGTAAATCATATAAAAAATTCACGTCTCGATGCGGTTTGAAAGATGCAGCAGGCTTGAATGCGCATGGTATATACAAATGGATTTGAGAAAGTGCTATAAAGAGCGCACATCGACTGTGTAACTGCTTGTGTTGGTATTTGTTTACATGAGATGAAGAGAGATGTGAAGCACTACTTTCATTGCAGTTAGCAAATGTCAGGGAATTGTCAACTTGACACTGTAGATGCTTAAATTACTAAGAAACCTATGTTTAATTCAACATTCGAATAATTCAACATTCGAATAATAATAAATAAAATTGAAAATATTTGCCTACAATGTCTCTAATTCGATCTTCCTAAGGTCTCTATTACTGTGACATGGTTATTTCAAATCTGTATCGAAAAATATGAAGCGCATTCAAAAACAAAAATTTTTACATAAATATGTTTGACTTTAAGGTACATTTGTTATGTAATCCTGCATTATGCAAGAATTTTGTAAACAAATAAGAAATTCGTCAATACAAGAGTATGATTTTTTTTTCAAATTCTTTGCATCCTAGCGAAAATACGAACGTAGGAAATGCTCCAAATAAATCATTAGATGCCTGAGTGGATACTAGCAGTTTATCTGTTTCTAGTTAATTAGTTTCGCGGCTTTAAATGCAATTTAAAATTTCAACAACAGAATTGGTGAATAAAAAGCTCCACAGAATTTATAATTTTGGCAACCGACGGCCTCGTTGTGTGGCTTAGGTGCTTAGCGGCTAATTCTAAGCGCTGCCTACTTTCTAAGCTAACTGAAATTGCTCCTATAGTGGAAATTATTTTCAAATCATATGATTAATATTCACCATGTTTTCAATAGCCCCCTAATCATATATGACAATAGTGATTACTTTCTCTCAATTTTTTTGCTACCACAGGAGCCATATGCCATGAAAGGCGAACATCTGGCGGTCCACTATGTTTGCTTTAGCAGAACGAGATAGTTCTATAAGCATCATTGCAATAATGAACAACAAACATAATTTAGCTGACTTAGGACAAATGCCTGTTCTTAGGTGTTTTGACGACCCTTAATTAATAATTAGCTAGGCAATTTATTATTCAAGGCTAACCAGCAACACGCTTTCCTAGTTCGATTCGTTCACTTTTAAAAAAGATGACTTTAGCACATGTTATTTCCGACATTTCAGCGTTGCTACATGTTGGCTGCCACAGCTCTGGAGTCTACATTGCAATAATTTGGTCCATTCTGACTGCTGATATAGGTTTTGTGGAGCCATGCTAACATTCAAACAAGACAAGTGAACGAGAGGCTCGTGCACTAGGAGCTCTCGGTACAGCATTAATTAAGAGACGCACTATTTTAGATATGTGCATTCAAGAGCTAATTTCGTCCATCCATCTAGTCTAACGAGTGCATTTCCATGAAACTAAACAATAAGTATTCAACCATCAACAATTATGCATTATGTAATTTTGAAATCAATCATAATTATTAATCCGCAAATAAAAAACCCACATTAATAATGCAAGAACGCAAAAATAGTTATGTTTGAGAGTAATCTAAATGTACCAAGACACCAATATAACACGAAAAAATCGTTTTTGAATACAGATAGCTTGATGTTATTCAACTTCAAGGTTCACAAAGTAGATCCATATATCTTAAGCATCCTGTTAATGTAGCTAGACCACGCAGTAGCAACGACTATTAGTCGATGGCAGCATAAAACTTCACAGATAAATCACAAATCTAAAGTTTACCAATATCACGCTATCACAAATTCACGACTGTTGTCATTGTACTGAAAACGCTTTAATTTGACAGATAGTATGTTCCTTAATATATCATGTATTATTTGCTATGATGACTTAAAATTCTCTTCATGCCCAGAGCCCCCCAATACCAGAGACATACGAATGAGGATGAATTTGCATCGTGGACCTCTCCGATATATTAAATTACACTGCCAACCAACCAACTCGTATTTCAGTGAAATTAAAGCAGTCCATATCACATTAATAGAATAGTATAGTCGTATCCAGTGGCGGCTCGTTGGGTAATATTTCATAATGAGGAGGCAAAAAATGAAAAAAACTCTTAGCAATGTCCACAAGCAGTACGGTCCCACGCTCTCGCGTGTGTTAGGCGTCCATTCAACCATGCTGCCCAGTCCTTTAGATAAATTTATGTGGAAACAACGTTGCATTCAACAACTGTCTGCAGCATTTAGCTGAGTGGTATGCGTTTTAAATGTACTTTAGTTGAAGAGTATATATGCATTTTGGATAGCTTGATGTGCTAAACATCGGGACCACAGGTTTTTAGGGACCGAGCTATCATCATTGTACCGGGTGCTCTAACTCAAACTTGATTGCAATTCCTCGAAATATCATCCTATTACAGAAATTCAAACACTCAATCGACCAACATTCATATAGGAATCATCAACAAGAATCACTGCATACTCTCAGTGACAACGTTACATCAACAAAACATTACCAAAGGCATTCTATGTCAGATAATGTAATCCGACGCTTTACAAAGCAACTGAAAATGACTGAAAATGAGTTCTTCACATATTGTCACCTCGTAGCGCATGCGAGTATGTGACAGATGAAGAAATTGAAACTAAAGTACAGTATATAATCTACCCAATCTTGCAATTGGGCAGATTTTCCGATAAACTAAAGTGAATTTCACTCTGTGAAAATTAACAAATCATTCAAACAGTTTTGGCATAATAACTATTCACTGGAAAACAGTTCAATATCAGTTAGATACCTGACATTCTTGTGACACATCTTCTAAAAAGTGACGTGATGAAATCTGTCGAATTTTCCGTCACATATCTGGCACATTATGTTCAGATACGGTATGTCGGCATGCTTGTTGCTTCATTATACTGTATTAGCTATTCCTCCATACTTACAGCTCCTGTCAAAACTGGCTTGCATTTGTTGTCTACCATCAGTGAACAGTGGCGCACAGACTGAGGACGAGCATTCTAAATCAGCGCAAAGGTAAGAAAAATTCAAACATCACAGAAAAGATGCTTTAAAATATTCTTTTCTCTAATATGTGCTGTAATTATTCAAAGCTCATAAGAAGAAAACATAGACTGACAGAATCACTTTGTGGATTTGCACCGTCAGCCTGCAACTGTCTTTGCCATCATTTTTTCCACTTAGCTATCGCAGTCGTAGAAATCCCATTCCGTTCGAGCTATGTGGGCAGAATGGAATCCAGCTACTTCCTGATGGTTAGTTTCTCAACAGAAAAAATCAAAGTGCTGAAGCTAAGGATTATTACCTTACTCTTTTATAATTATTTCATCTGAATCCATGCTTACAGAGGAATGAGAACAATCGCGAATATCTTCAAAATACTCTAACAAAGTAGGGATTCTCTCGGTACTGTGCATTATCGCAACTTGTGTCCAGCGTGATTGTCCATGAATTTACATGGATTACAAGAATCATATCCCTGTGGGAACGAATCTGGCGAAAAGCTGGCAGATAATCAGCTACATATTATCATGCAATAGTTCAGTAATAATTTTTTGCATATTCGCTGGCGAAGTTCGCCGGCGACAATTCGCGAATTTGCGCTCTGTATGCCACCTTTTACTTTTGACTTTCTCTCTTATTTTCTTTAGTAATCCGCATCTACAGACGAGGCTCTATTTTCTCCCTTACCTCCTCACCATCACCCACATACAGTTGTATGGCTAACCTATCTAAGAAATAAGTGCAGACTATCATTATTTGATAATGGTAAGAATATAGAGAATCCGCTTATATCAATTTTCATAACATCTCTTGGCATTCAATAATTCACAACAATGACAAATATTTGAATAATGTAATAGTACTTACTGCGACATTTATGGAAGATAAATACTTTTTAGTTTAAGCCTTCGTGAGTTAAAAAAGATCCCTTTTATCAGATCAGACTGAGTATACAATATATTTTCATGTAAAGGTAATATACGAACATTACTACTTATCACTAATTAGTTGCTACAATATCCACGATTTCGCCGGTAGGCGAAAAATCAGCTCGCATTAGTAAACAAATATCTACCAACTAATTATAACAACTTTTTCGCCAACTGTCGTTTTTTAATTTTACACGTTTTTGGATTGATGATGACCATTTTCACATGCGGAGATAGTTTTTACACGAAAATGAACCTTTAAAAAAATTGTCCACAAAATCGCTACCTCGCCAGATAATCTGTTGATATTAGCAAGATGCGTTCCCACAGGGATACATGTAAATCAGACACGATGTTATATAAAAGGATGCTACAACAGAGCGTGGCCACACGTTTCATCAGCAATCAAAGATTTAGAATTAATCCTGGCTATGAAGGCAGGTCTTTCCTATACAAAGCTGAGTCAGTCAATAGAAAAATCAAAATAAGCTGTTGGAAAAACTAAAAAAACGATTATATAAATAGGGGTGTCCAAAAAGTTCTATTATAAGTTTTTCAGCTAACTATAATGAAAATGTAGAACAACTAAGAATAATGACTGCGAAGGAATTTATGCAATGATAACTGCGAAAGAAAGAATGATACAACAATAACTACCAGCGAAATTGTTCAAATTATTCCCCATTGTGGACAAACTTTTCGGCGCAGTTCCTCGTCGACCGCGGATTGTGGGAACTTTAATTTCATAACTGCTAGGAATTCGCTCAATCTTTCCATTTGTGCATAAAGTACGTGACCGTGAGGTTGCTAGACACCGCTCATGATCTGTCTGTTGTTGGTCAGATACATGACTTCTGTGTAATGGGCGCCACTGTCATTTCGTCTTCGGACGTTCGAGGAATTGAGCAGCATCAGATGAAAAAGGTGATCAGTTGGAAGCCGGTCGTATTGGTAGTCCTCAGAGATCTGCTTGGCGCCTATCAATGAAATCAGTCGTCAGAGTATCCGTACTTTGTTGCGTAAAGGAAGCTTGAGGCCCTATTTTCCTCGCCTGCTCAATGCTCTGCATGAGCCGATCGCAGAGTTAAATTATCGGAAATTATCTTTAACATGAAGCGCGATGAAGATACTTCGCAGGATAAAATGTGGTCGTCAGATGAAGCGGTCATTTAAAGCGACATCACGGTTCGTATTGGAGTAATGAAAATCCACATGAAGATCCTTGGAGTGACCGTTTGGGCTGACATGTGAAGCAATGTGATTATCGGGACATTACTCTTCGATGTACCGGTCACTTGAGAACCTACTTCTTTTATGAATGCAGCAGCAAAGAGACATTCACTTCCAGCACGATGGAGCACCGCCTCACCACGTGCATCGTGTTCGTGAATGGTCTGACACGAACTTCAATGGCAGATGGATTGGCCGGCGTGGACCGATTGATTGTCCAGTGCGTTCACCCGAATTATCCCCGATGGATTTCCTCTTAGTGGGTGCTCTAAAAGACATGATGCACAAAAAGAAACCAACTCTTCTTAACATTCATCGAGTAATTAATGAAAGTTCGCCACAGTCGAAGAGGAACGCTCCCGTGAAGCTTCTCGCACTGTTGTCTCGCATCTGTTCTCTTGTATCGAACAGAATGGAGAAGATTTTGAGCAATTTCGCCGGTAGCTGTTGCTGTACTTGTATCATTGTTTCTTTCGCAGTTATCATTGTACAGTTTCATTCGCAGTTGTCATTCCTTTATGTTAGCTGAAAAACTTACAATAATTATTGAAAAATAAAATCAGGCGAAACTTTTTGGACACTCTCTGTAAAGGTTAACAGCAAATCATTATCTAGGCAAGTGTTAGTGTATAAAATATCGCAATCGATCATATTAACTTTTAAATAGTGATAATGAAATTGCAACTGAAGCCCCATAATATTAAAATATTTGTGATCTATGAACAATTCGAGCATATTATTAGACCTTTGGTATGGCTTTATTGCCCAATTCTGTTTCCTGTCTCTGTGTTGGAAGGAGGTGTAGCTGTTTGACAAAAGGATTGTGACAAATGAATACGGAAATTAATTAACATTTGGTCCTTTATACTTATTACCCGACCTTCATAGTTCGCTTTACGTAAGTACAAAATAACATATAAGCTTTGGTATATGGTCCGCCAGTTTTTAGACCTTTAGAGTTTAACACTTTTGGAAGGTCCAAGATACCTTATTCATCCACATATAAAACAATCTGATTGATATTCTCTCCCCCGACATGCCCAATAAATAAGTAAATTGCATGTAATTATCATTAGAATTGGGACTTGTTTCTTTCCAGGTGCCCGCCAGCGGTCTTAGCCCATGGATTTGTCCTTACTGCACAACGCTCCTTCATTGGTTTGGATCTCGCCTCTCTGTTCTGTGTCTGCCGCTCAACATCCGCCCACATTTTTCACTTCTCGTGATGATGCTGTTACCTGGAGAATCTAAGGTCCTACAAACGAATGCCAAGACACAAAAGACATTCACTACACAATAATGTCCCGTGAACAGTTTAACAATTAATTTTAGCACATGTTTCAATTTTCAAATTGCAATATTGTTGCCCTACAGATTGCTTCTGTTTATTTGCGTTTGCAGATCAAACTATCCGATAACACGCGAAACCCAACAATAGGCATCTCTGTACGTTTCGCTACATTCAAACTTCAGACGTGTCTATATGATTCTGACAACTGCACTAATTAGCGGATGTGCTTTTTTGTCTGTTATATCTGTGGCTGATTTACACATACCTCGCTATGGAAAAATAATCATCAACTGCGATAATCATTAACATTGTTGTCGTATAGCCCCACATTGGCCCATTAACTAGTTGTACACATATAATCCATTAACAGGCCTATCCTACAGTACATAATAACTGCTACTATTTACTGCATTTACTAATAACTGCAATTTATAACATAAAAAATGACAGTCTTTGACGCAGTCTGCCCTAGCATAAAACTTATGACAAAACGATAACTGCCCTGGCCAACTGTGATCAATTATCAACGGTATGATATGCCTCGAACCACAATTGATTTAGGAGCATGTTTTTATTGCATTGAGATTGTTTGAACACAATATTAACAAAGATAATGTTGGTAGCAATACATGTTATGTCGTGTAAAATGTAAATGGCTTGCCTAAGTATCCCTAAAGTCGTATGCACCCCTGCTCCCAGTTAAATAAATACAAGTAGAACGTCTGCGACCATTCCTACTCATACACATAAATTGCCATCAAAAAGATATATGTGACTATTGATAACACTCGATAATATCTCAAGTTCGCACTACCTTTTTGCTTGTGTGAATCCACTATTTTGTTTACCTCGTGTGCACAGCGATTCCATTTCTGGCGCGAAACAGCGCCATGTGGGAGCAAATGACTATTGTTGTGTTCCACTGTCATTAGAGAAATGAAGCACCACTCTTGCGGCTTACAATCTTAGGCGGCACCCAAGTCCAAGAATTGCGAAACCCAACCTTGTTAGCTACCATGCTCTCGCATGGTGATCTTTCTACAAATAGCCGGGAAACCATGCAAAAATCATACAAAGATGCCCACAGGAAAACCTGGCGCGATATCGTGGAAATCTGAACTATGACCTAGCATTAGTGGTCTCAACTAACTAGCATACAAGACATTGCGGATATGCTACCAAACTGCCAACTCGAGCTACTTGAATACATATCATTAATGTAATTGTTTTTAAATGCACAGTCTGTTATCCCTTAATGTACTTCCATTCACTCGCTACTCATCGAAACTGCCCAAGGTTTCATGTCACTCTTAAGTTCACGATTTCACTTAGCCATCAGCACCCACAAGGCACACTGCCTAACCCAGCCCTCCCGAACTGCGAATAAAGTCTGGGTAAAAACAGGGCTATGGATACGATAACTGGTAGAAACATTCATTGGGAGGTCATCTTCGATGGAGAGCGTTGCAAGTAGATTGGATAAAGGTGTATATCAATGCTGATGCTGATGAAGAGATCGCCCTTTTGAGTTCCTATAGCTGAGTACGACATTACTGATCCGTTCGAACTCAAAGAGATACTTAGATTTACTGGCGATCATTTCTTAAGTCGCAAGTTATAGTACTTAGGCGTTCAGCTACTCTCACCACTAGTACTCAAATTTGCCGCCGCACTACAATGATAATAAATAACAACATGCGCTGTGATTATGCTTCATTTCCAAAATGACAGACGCACATTGGTTTTACAACTAACAAGTTTATTTGATTCTGAAATTGATGCAGAAATTGGTTTTAAGTCA
>CAJQUW010004737.1:0-10406 GCA_907163375.1 Prostheceraeus crozeri | reverse complement strand
TCGCTAACCTATATGACATTGCAGGCAGTGCTCGCAATCCTTCCAAGCGGACTATTGATTACACCATTAATACTGTTTCCAATATCATTTAACATACTTAGAAACCCACCACCACCGCGCTGAATTAAGTTTCGCCTTTTCTTCTCACTACTCCTTGGATTTGAAAACTTTTTTACTGCTATTCAAGAGCCAGCATTCAACAGAGGGCTTGTAAGGAATAGGTAGGGACATTTGTGTATTGCAAAAGCTTAAATCACGAATGAAAACCCATTCACTTGAATTTTGAATCAAATTTACACTTCTTCTTATTATCATGTATCTGTTTTTAACTTTCGCAAACGCCTTTTTAAACTGACTTGAAGGTTTGAAGGACCGTTTCGATTGACGAGAAAGATGCCTTCCGTTTTTACAGACATTTTTATTCTAATATGGAAATAGATAATAGACAAATTACAATTTTTGCTTAGTACTTACAACATTATATACAAAAGTTTACAAAGCATTCACACAGAGTTCGTTGCTGGTACTTATAAAATTACATAGAACACTTAACAAGTTGTAGAGGGAAACTGATATACACTCACATCGGCTAGAGTCTGATTTGTAGCAGTTATGAGCTGCTCAATGTCTTTCATTAGATGTTTTGAAATTGGACAGCACATACAGCAGGGCTTTGAATGGAAAGTCTTTGAAATATTGGCATAGTATGCCCGCAAACTGATTACCCTCAGAATGTCCTTGAGCAGCCACATTGATGCTTACTGATGGCGGTCCACTGAATAAGTCCAATTTGCATTTGTCACCCTTCTCGTCATAGTAGCTGGAGGTGATAATGTCATGGAGACATGTGTTGAGTTTCCGTTGGATACTGCTGCAACCAACAGCGAGAGTATTCCGGTACAATCTCCGTTTGCGCTAGTGGGCGAAATACTTCATTGAGCCAAAATCTTGCAACTCGTGTAAGAGCGTTGTTCACGACTCTCATTAACATTCTCTGCACCACAACGTCCTCTCCGCAGCGGAAATACTTCACTATTTCCTCTATCAGATCCACCAAATCCGCTTTATAGCCAGTTATATTCACGGCAGAATAGAATATATTGCCGGTGAAGAGTTGACTTCGGTAAATTATTGAAATGGGAATGTTGGTAGTGAACGACATGCTGACTGACATTGTATTAGCCTCAAATTATGCTTGAAATAGAACGGTACAATGTCCTCCTTATATAGAAAAGTCAAACAAAGACACAATAGTGACCAATCACAGACCTGCATGATGACTCATCATGCACGATATACAGTGACTGTTGAAGATATTTCTTCATCACAAGGGGACAAGATGAAGTTTCAAAGGGTACATAACATGTAGAACACATAACGCTATGAGAACATGGTAAAAAGAGAAGGGATCGTTCCTGTTTAAAACATTTAACGCAGTTCCGTTCACATAATAATTTAAATGTCTCTTCTTCTGATTTCCTTCTGAAGTCACTTTTATTGGGAGAACTTTTTATTAAAACACTGTCAGATGTCTCCTTCTTTCCATATCGTTCCAATTTGATCCTCCTAATTTCACTATCATTGCAGTGTAGCATGGAGAAATCCTCTATCCACCTACGATCCAAATTGTGATTCATAGCATGCTCATCTAGATCCATTAGTCGATCAACTAAATCACCAGCGTTGATATTTTCACTGAGATTTGTTACAGTTTCTATGGCTTTGAATGAATATCCAAGGTCTCTTGCGACAACCCACGACGTTGGGATACTAGTCATCATTATGTATGTCATCAAAAAAACTATCTCATATTTATAGCATAGTTTGTCTACGTAAAAGGAAAATCAATGTGTCATCTTGATTACAATGGTTGCAATAGTCACAATAGTCGCAATTGAGCAAACCCATTCAAAATCAAACAACGGACGTCTATCGGTACGTACCCAAGTGCTCAGAACCAAACCACACAAGTTCGATCATAGACTTTCCCAAACACAGTGTACTCAACTGAGTGTACCAAACACATGTACCTATCCAGTAAAACAGATCTCATGCAAGTTC
The DNA here is from genome assembly GCA_907163375.1 of Prostheceraeus crozeri. NCBI lineage: Eukaryota > Metazoa > Platyhelminthes > Polycladida > Euryleptidae > Prostheceraeus > Prostheceraeus crozeri. The sequence goes on along the minus strand of CAJQUW010004737.1, from coordinate 8,345 downwards.
CTATTCATAACACTGAATTATACATGTACCTATCCATATGCCTATCGATAACTAAATTATACATGTACCTATCCATGTACCTATCCATGTACCTATTGATAACACTAAATTTTACATGTACCTATCCATGTACCTATCCCTCGCAAGTAGGGCACAGTTTTCACTACTAACAGATGTTTCTGTTTGCCATTGATCTGTTGTCATCTTCAGGTCTTCAAGCAGAACAATCATCTCCTTGATTGCGATGATTTCATGCGATCCAAATGACTGCGAACATTTTCCACATTGTTGAGTACAGGTGTTGATTTTACAAGGAAGTAAAATGCATCAAAGAGCTTTGAAAAGCTGTGAAGCATGACAACAGTGCTGTTCCACCTCGTTTTATTGTGCTTTTGAAGCTCGCACTTATCGTGATCCCTGCATAACTGTGCCCTGCAGGTCCGAAATTCCGAAGTCAGCGTTATGGATCTGTGGACTGTCGAAATTGCAGTATGGACTTTGTTGATCAATTTCTTTACTTCGTATACCTTTTCAAAAGAATCGTTGATGGAGAGCTGAAGAAGGTGAGCGAGGCATCCGATATGGTATTTTGTTGATGAGGACAAATCCAACGCTTTCTTCATATTGCTCGCATTGTCATGGGTTGTACAGAAGGCGTTTGCTTTGAAAGGACTCAAAGTTTCGTCTATGGTTTCAGCTAAATTGTCACCGGTGTGTTGCTGCGTTAACAAAGGACTACCAAAATTAGCATTTCGAAGCTGCCAAGATCGATCGATCCAATGAGCTGTGATGGTCATGAATGCTGACACTTGTCTGTTAGTCCAGCAATTTGTGGTGATGCTCACTAAAGTGGAAGAAGTCAATCCATCCGTTTCTACCTTCTGTTTGAGTTGAGAAAGATCTTCATCGTACGTTGTGTTAATATGTCTCATCAGAGTTGTATGCGAGGGAGGTTGGTAGTTCGGCTGGAGATAGAGAAGCAGTTCCTTCATTGAGGTATCCTCACAGAATGTCAACGGTTGCATGTCCGTAGTTACACACCTGAAATAGGATAGATATTTCACTATACAAAATGTTCACTCTCATTTTTATTTTGAAAATGTGTCTTAATTCTTGATAAATCCATATTTCTCACATATAAGTAAGAATATTATTCGTGCTTGACATACTACGTATTTACATGTATGTACCGACTAAGTAAGAGATTATGTACCGATGCATTGTACTACGGCCTCGTCGTACTTCTAACTTTTTCACAATTTATCAATCAAGTAGGCTAAAACAAGCAGTATTGTAACACAAGATTTCAGAAATTTGAGCATAGGTTCAACGCCCTATCAGGGCGACCACGTCCCTGGCGTTCATCTCAATATGATTGAGAAAGGTCAGTCATAGTTGCTAAAATAAAATAGTCATTGTGTAGGGGAATTCAAACAAATTTCACCGCTAAATAACGTCATCATCTATTTCATAAGATGGGAGGGCTAACTAATCATTACTTGCTGTTCCTCTTTTGGTATTTTGTAGGCCTATGGGCTGCGTAATACCTGTCCATGCTCTCCACCATATTTGCGAAAAACAAGTATTGATTTACTGAAAATTAGTGCATAACAGGCGTATATGCATGGTTTATGCTTCAATATTAAGGAACACGTTGAAAAACAAGCCTACAAAGTTACTAAATATGAGGTGGCTCCAAGATATTAGATATTGTCATTTAAAAAACATACACTTTGTTACATTTATCCATATTTAAAACATAGACTATTTAAAACATTACACTGAAAATATCGCAACCTTTCTACGAAAAGAAGTAGGCTCATGTTGAAAATGAAGCTCTAACATACATGTAGTCACAGAGTTAACTCACCAGACAATGAGCTTGGTGATGTCGATGGCTCGTTCTTTTGAGCATGTTCTGGACTTGGATGTCTTTAATCATTCGTCCATATTTACTTGTGTCGATTCCCTCATTTCCTCGACGGCTGCTCGGACGCTCGTTCTTCTTCCGGATGCATCACGAACAGGCGTTGATATGGATGATCCAGGATTGTTGTTCAAGTTGAAAAGAGGACATTGATTCTTCATATGATATAAGAGGGTTCCAGTCCCAGATGAAAATACGTACTTCTTTTCACACAAATCACATTTTGCGTACTTTTTGTTGTCAATAGTGACAAGCTTGAAGTTGTCCCAAACGCGAGACATTCTATGACTGTTCACGAAGGAATGACGACCGAGGTTGAACGACGAAATTATAATGATTGAAATGAGTCATGACCTCGCTAGTCGCTACATTATTCGAGATTCCATCCCACCTCAAGATCAGCGTCTCATCCATCACCTCGCTCAACGCCTGGTGACTCATCTGGTGCAGGTGTTAAGCGACTTCGATTCCTTAGTTCGTTCTTCTGTGAGATATCTATTGACTGACGTAAATTTTGACGCTCGTCTGTAGTCAAGTCTCAACTGCTGCTTCTGTTAAGACTTTGGTTCAGAGACCAATCTTGACAAAATACTACTATTCAGGCCGATGGCAGCAGGTTAATCTCACTAGAAAAAGTATAGAAAGTCTGAAAAGACTCTTTAGAGTAAAAAATGTAGCGGTTAACCACACCAAAAAATTAACCGGGTCATGAAAAATTATCCGGGTTAGGAAAAATTAACCGCGGTTAACCGGTTAACCGGTTCACCTCTGTTCTCATCCGCATCGAAGCATTGGGTGATCCTTCTCCACTTTCTGTCTTCAGTGTACGGTGTTTTCCGTTTATCTTCAATCACAGTGTGATTTTGAATAATTGAAGAAGACAATTCTTTCTCGGCATTAGTACAGTTAGCTCGCTTGTTCATTTTTTCGATGCTTGTGAACGTTGAAATTCCAAACATCGAAGGAATCACAAGGCAGGATTGATTCGTCAAACGTGCGCAACGTCGATTCATTGCTATGACAACAATCGTCACTCTATGCATCACTGATACATCAGATGCAACGTCACAACTATTTCGTGACAATTACAATAGATATTTAAGTTATTCACGAGCTGTTGAAAATAGGTTATGAATAAGTTATTCACTGCATCAGAAAGCCAAATTTTTATGTTTTACATAACTTGCACAAGAGCTGTTGTATATAATACCTAACTTATTCATCACATCTGCAAGACCCCGTTATTGTCGCGGTTTACTGCAATGAGAAGCCATTCGATGAATAAGACTGCCAAACCTGCGCATGAACGCACGCGCGTGTGTGTGTTGGAACCACAGAATTAGATTCATCTGCGCGCGCTTCGGTTTCCTAGAAAGGAAGAATTGTATGCACCTTTAATACTGAAATGGCACATCACAATTAGACAACTTGCTCCTTCTCGAATGGATAATTCTTGTATCGCTTGCTATTGGAAATGGCAAACAAAAAGCTGTCAGCAGAGGACAGTAGAGCCAGTGAGAGATGCGTGCGTGCTGTGATATCACTCTGCACACACCAAAACACACATCGATGCGCGGCTTCGATTCAATTTATGCACTATTAGTCCGGGAGCCAGCACGAAGTTGTGCAGGGAACGAGGTAGTACATGAAACTTTCACATAGCGTAGTACACCTCTAACCTACTGCAAAACTTCGCGTCTGCCGGATCAGATCATTTGCTTTTCAGAAGTAGAGAGGATAACACAATCCTATGTATTTCCAGTGGTAAAATTGTGACATTTAAGGTGTTGACTCCATTTTTTCGAATTTTTGCTCATAAAAGTTACACAAATTGGTATTTATTTGAGCTGGTTGTTATAGAAAACATCTACAGATCATGATCTTTCAAATGAGCTGTCATTCTGTGACAGAGGATGAAGTAAAGTGTACGAACAGACACTTTTCGTTGGTGTAACCGCAAATTTTAACATAGAAATTTCAGGAAAATTGTTGATATACTTAATATAAGTGATATAAGTGTCTGTTCGTACATTTTACTTCATCCTCTGTCACTGAATGATAACTCATTTGAAAGATCATGATCTGTAGATGTTTTCTATAACAACCAGTTCAACTAAATACCAATTTGTGTAACTTTTATGAGCAAAAATTCGAAAAAATGGAGTCAACACCTTAAATGTCACAATTTTACCACTGGAAATACATAGGATTGTGTTATCCTCTCTATTTCTGAAAAGCAAATGATCTGATCCGGCAGACGCGAAGTTTTGCAGTAGGTTAGAGGTGTACTATGCTATGTGAAAGTTTTATGTACTACCTCGTTCCCTGCACAACTTCACGCTAGCTCCCGGACTATATACAGTGAGCAATGCCGAGGACAGGATCATCAAGTGAACTAATTTTCGTACGCCTGCCACTTTCTTTAATAATGATCGGAAGGGCCAACATTATGGAGAAAACTTGTGGGCAATGATCTGAATTCTTCGAATCTGAAGGAATTTTGGCAATCGAAGCACTTTGCTGGAACTCACATTAATCCGCAAGCGACGCACGACTTTTTTTCCTATCTCTGTAAGGTATTAGGAATTCCTTTTTGCCCACCTAATAGGTTCCTCAATGTGCCGTCCATTTCGTATTAATCACACTTCTAGCAAACCGAAGCAGATAAACAAAATATTTAATTCTGTGGTTGGAACTGATGCATACCGGTTCCCTTGATGCTTGCAACGAGTTACTAACATATTGTTACACTTATCAGCGTGTGTTACCGGCGCGCGTCTGTTACCAGATGCGTGATGTGTGCGTGCCAGCGGTGTCGAAATTCATGCAGAGAAATTGCCATGACTTGGGCGTCTGCATCTGCCAAACCATGAATTTCGCCAACCATTTTGAGCTGTGTGCACCCGTAACAAAATTAAATGCAGTTTAGCTACTTAGCAGCACTGTACACATGACCATGCTTTTCCGCTTTAAATCGTCATTCGAACATCATTATTCCGCGTTTGCATCAAGAGTGGTTAGCGCAGTCGAGTATTGAAACCATGATTGAAACATCGGAATAAGAAAAACCGACAGAAATTTTTCCAGTGAACAGAAAAGCAACAAAGAAAAGTAACAGCCCATACATTTAGTATTGATAATGTCAATTGTAAAGCGAATTTGATGAATTCGCCGGTACTTATGGGTTATTCACCCCACGTTTTCAAGTGTCTAAAATCCGTAAAACTGTCGCAAAACTTCCGATACACGTATTTGAATATTTTTTACCCACATACAAAAAATATGCAGATTCGACAAGTACTTTTTGAATTAGAGACGATGACGTGAAGTGTAGCGATGTTAGCAGCTTGATCTGACTTTGTCTGTTCGACGCATTACTGTTACTCCTGTGTGCATTGTTCTCTTTCCGTCTCCGTCTCATCCATTACTATTTGAAATCTTCCCACGACCACAGCCCCACCACACATTTCTTAAATTAAGCACACCAATGGAAAGGATGTGGTCCGGATCATCATCACTTCTACTGCAACGTTGTCGCGACATGACTTTGTTGACCTAGTGCTATCTACTCAGACGATAAAGTGAGGTCAGGCGAAGTTAGATCAAGCTGCTGACATCGCTACACTCCACGCACGTCCATCGTCTCTAATTCAAAAAGTACTTTCCAGATTTGCATAAAATTCTGCATGTAGGTAGAAAATATACTCAAATACGTGTCTCTGAAGTTTTGTGATGATTGATTCATTTCTACGGATTGTAGACAAATTTGAAAACGTGGGGGGAGATAACCGACAAGTACCAATTCGCCTTACAGATAAACATCGATATTCATCGGAAAACAATAAAGTCGCATTTTCCCTTAGACGCTAACATGAGCTCATACCAGGAGGTTCCGTTTTGTAATCAGTTTATGGTCCGAAGTGGATTCATCTGTTGTTATTGTAATTTTGATATCGGTAAAAAGACACGAACGTATGAAGGAATATATATTCATTACAAAAGATTAGGTACTTATGGGTTACCCCCCCACGTTTTCAAATTTGTGTAAAATCGTTATGAATTAATCGTTACAAAACTTTAAGTGCACGTGAGTAAGGATATTTTCTATCGACATACCAAAACTTGTCCAAATTGGACAAGTTCTGAATTAGGGGCGATAACTTGAATTGAAGCGTTGCTGCAGCTTGATCTGATTTCTTCTGACCTCATCGTCTGAGCAAAAAGCACTTGAAGTTAGCAAAGTCATTTCCCGACAACACCTGTAGTGATGATGACCAAGCCATATCCCTTACACGAACATTTTCAACTTAATAGAGGTGTGGCAAGGTAGTGGTCGTGGGAAGATTTCAAATAACAGTGGATGAGACAAAGAGGTGGAGAGAACAATGCACACACGAGTAGCAATAATGCGTCGAACAGACGAAGTCAAATCAAGCAGCTGACATCGCTACACTTCACGTCATCGTCCTCTAATGCAAAAAGTACTTGTCTGATCTGCGTGAAATTTTATATGTGGGTAGAAAATATGCTTAATTACGCGTACCTGAAGTTTGGTGGCGATTGATACATTTTTGCAGATGCTAGACAAATTTGAAAACCTGGGGGGGGGGAGATAACCCATTAATACCAAAGATTATACACTTATGCGCACATATGTCAAATTTAACTGTAAGTCAGAAAATTTATTCTCTCGATCACTGTCCGTCATGTCATCATCTACAACGAAAATAAGATGACAGACAACTCATGTTATACTAAAGTTGAGCATGCGAGAAATCTAGGTGAAGCATGGGTGGCAGGGTGATACAATAAAATATCAAGTTCTTTGGAAGTCTTCAGCCTTTTGGCCACTGTTAACAATGTGTGACACGCTTTCTTTATTCACTCATAACTCGAATGCTTCTGTGTGCCGAACTTCACTTTACTTTGAGTATTGTCTAACAATTCATTTGCTTGCCTAACTCCGATCAAATCGCCTTTTTTAATGGCTTCCTGTCATACTCAATTTTTATCCCTTTCAAGCAATAAGATTCTTCACGTCGTCTAATGCCTCAGTTTCCTCTTTACAGATTTGACAGCTTCAAATATTGAAGCCTCTTTCATGATAATCTGTCTTTATCAGCAGCGGCTGCTGATAAATGCAGGGGTAACACCATCAGACTCCCGTGGTATCCCATCTCCCCCCTCCCACCCCCCCATGCATTTACTAGGATTAAAGCTAAATGTGCCTTTTATAACTGAAGAAGATAACGGGCATGAGATAATGCATACGATCAAGCATCTGCCGTTTACAATCCAGTCATAAACAGTAATCACGTATCTAGTTTAACAAGCCTACAAACTCACGAAAAATTAAACAGCATTTCCTTTTTGGAAACGAAGACACTGCAAGACGCATTAGCTCAATAGAAAACTGTGGCATGTCAAAGGACGTAGAAAGATGCGTTCAAATAAGGAAAGACTTTTAACAAACCAATGACAAACATTTTAACAAATGTTTTAACAAACTATTTTAAGGAATCTTTCAAATAAAACCAATGACAGTTCCCACCGAGTAAGCGGACATCAGACAGAACTCCGCCTTTTGTCCCTATACAAAAATCCTCGCGATCCAACAACGGATAGAAGAACATCGCAGCATACTAAACAAATGTGAAGGATTTCATCAGGATTAATGAAGGATTGACAGTTTGACTTATCGGGTTTTTGTGTAAATCACACGGATAAGATTTCGACATTATACATAACTGCTGTACTCAGGATGATACTAAACCGGAATCAAACCGAATAATACTACAAATGACCACAAATTTCACTCACTTGAATTTTTTTCCTGCTATACATGCCGTTAATGCTTACATACTGCTAATATTGTAATCAGCATGACACAGGAATTCACTGACCATCGCACAAAATGACTGAAATGAATACATCAATTAACAAATATATTTGAAAGATATGCCGACCCAACCTCAAACAACGTAATTTTAAATCCAGTGGCTAGTTGCGCAACAGGACTCAAAACTTACGAATTTGAGGCAATGAACAATCTGAAAATGAAAAAATTACCAGAACTCACGTTAGGTTTTCCATGTCTCATCTTCCTTCAGAGATCAAAGTCGCAGAACTCATGAGAACTGAAAGAATAAGACGTCCACTATATAGGTACTTGCATTGAGATTATCATGATAAACATCAGATGGGAACAGGGATCGCAATTCACCCAAGAAAACAGAAAATCGGGAAAAACCGGGGTTTGAATGATAAATTTGAAATATTCACGTTAGACTAATTTAGTAAAAAAACGGAAAATTGCGATCCCTGGACTGGGACATTGAAAATATTGAGGCGCATCGCATCATAACATTGCTACGCGTTTAGCAAAATGAGTAATCAGAATTCAATATAGCACATAGCA
>CAJQUW010004736.1:0-23216 GCA_907163375.1 Prostheceraeus crozeri | reverse complement strand
TTGGAATGCGACCCCCATAAAATTGACTGGAATGCCTTTGCTACCCGTTTACCTTCTTTAGTTTTTAAATGTTGAGCTCACGCATACCGCGAGAAAATATCAATTACTGTTAAAATATAATTATTTCCCGAGTTATGTTTTGAAACAGAGGCAACGTCACAGAAATCTGCTGCCACTGTTCATCAATGTCATGAGTAACATAATGACGGGTACGGTACTTCTTTTTCGTTTGTTTGTGGAGTGTACAAGTAGCCTGACCCTTTAAACATTTTTTAACTTGTGATTGTGGAAGACCACTCGCTTTTGACAATTTCTTTATAGATGCAAATCCTGCTGGATGTTTTACATCATAATATATGGACATTAAAAGTTCATGTGATGACAACGGACTCATTCTCGTTCTTCTCATGTTTTTGCTTTCTTGCCTTTTTACACTTACAACAGCCACAAGATTTAGCGGATTTACGTTCATGTTCACATTGCTTAGGAATCTCATTGTAAGACCTGGCACAGCAAGTACATGTTACATCAACATGCACCTCCGGCGGTTCATTACATGGTAAGCAACACATGTGCTTCATATTAATAGTCTGAGAACATATATTTCTTTGGAGGCGTTCTTCTACGTCTATGTATCTCTTCCTCTTGTTTGTTTAGAGGGTGTAGATGTACGTCGTTCTCTTCCTCTTGTTTGCTTAGCAAGTGTGGGAGGGGATTTAGAAGGCGAACTCTTAAACCAATTTCTTGGTATTTGAACACTCCAAATCTTAGAAACAGAATTAAACTTTGAAGTAGCATCAACTTCTGAAGTAGAATCAAGTTCTTTCAATGTTTCATTATTCAATGCAAACTTTGGAACATTATGCTTTTTCAATAGTTGAAAAAAATATGACCAACCATGTGGGACCTTGTCGACGCTTTCTACGCGTTGCATACTGAATCAAGTCTTCATAACGTGAAGCGTTAATAGTTTTATCATCATATGTTGTAAAGATTGATGTGCTTCGTTATATTGCTATGTTTAACAGACTTTACGCAAGATTTCTACGTTCTCTTGATATCATTGCTCTTTGATATCGTTGATGCATTTTATTGCTCTTCTCGTTGATTGATGTCTATGGCCCAATGGTAACGCAAAATTTATAGATTGTTCATGTAAATGACTAGGTCCTTTTTTCAAACTGTCGTTATATACTCACTTCATTTGGTAACTTAGTGAAGTACACACGTTTAGAGTTGTCTTTCGTGACTGGACTGCCAACTAGTCGATGAGTTATTTGTCATTTTTGTATGCACGTTATTTTTTAACTTTTTTGTAATACGCCCTTGTATTTTGCAGAAACCGTCTCAATAAGGCTTTCTTTGGTGAAAATATATACCTTGTAAAAGCACCTGGATTGTTTTACAGACGTGTTTTACAGTTTCGACTACTTGCCAATATGTCCTGCTCCATGAAGTCACAAGATCTACGACCAGCTGAATCAATCGTCGAAGTATCTCAATAGTCGTCGTTCCCCAATCATGTTCCAAGTCAAAGCTTCAATTCTCAAGTTTCCAAGAAATGTATGGTCTTATTGTTGTAAGTAACAAGCAAAACTATTAAAAGTGCAAGTGCAGTTGAATCAATTTGTGAATATCTCAAGATCTCCAGTAAGTCAAATTATTTCTGATTTACAAGTGACTAAGTGATTAGAAGTATCAGAAGTCCAAGAACATTTACTTTCTACGTGATAATCATACTTGATATAGACTTGATTATTTAATGTACTGAGAGTATCAGGTGTAATTGATAACTCGATATAAGAACTTGTTTTCAAATTTTTGAAGTGTCATTTTGATTACGTCACAGTATATATTTTGTACATAAACAGTATATCACAGTGATTAAATCTGTGCCATTATTATTTTGTAATATTGCTTGATAAGTCGTAAACCGAGCATTCGAACCATTTTCTGATTGTGAAGTGCATTGTGACTCGTATCATATTATCATCGTCAATATTTTGTTGTAAAATGTCTGAATTGATCCGTATAACACGACTTAGAGGTTTTACTAGGGCAAAATTAACAAAGTCACTGTCTAAAGCCGATGCAGCAATCGAAGCTGATAAAATTAACGAAATGTCTGCTCTGACAAGTACATTACAAAATAGTTTGACCACCCTAACCGATCAAGATCAACAAGTTCTTGAACTTATAGCAGATAACGATGTCGATGAAGAAATTGAGGTAGCGTTAGATTACGAAATTATAGTTGAAGAAATGATAAATTCACTGCGTCAATGTCTGAATAAGAAATCTCCAATAAAAAAAAATACTTCGAATGTACGAGAAGGAGATCTTAGTCAGCTTGCTGAAGTCTTAAGGAAGCAGAATGAAGTATCAATTTCTCTTGCGAAAATGCAGAATCAATCTACACTTCCTCAAAGAAAAATGGAAATTTTTGACGGTAGCGATCTCACTAAGTTCAAGTTATTCAAAAAATGCTTTCTTCCAAAATTATCGAAAGTAAGATAGACGACGATTCCGATAAGCTATACTACTTGGAACAGTACACTTCTGGTATGCCTCAGGAATTAGTTCGAAGTTGTTGTCATATGCAACCGACAAGAGATTACCAAACAGCATGGAAAATGCTGACTGACAAGTATGGTGATGAATTCAAAATTTCAAACACATACTTAGAAAAATTGGAACATGGCCAGCTATTAAGCAAGAAGATCGAATGGCACTAGAAAAATTTAGCGTTTCTTAAAAAGTTGCAATAATTATATGGAAAACGTCAGCGCTTTAACCAATTGGAAAGTCCGAAAGAGATGAAGATGATTGTATTTAAGCTCCGATATAAATTACGCGAGAAGTGGAGAACTAATGTTCTCAATATTCGAGAATCCGGATTCGACGATTCTTTAAAGACTTATCCGATTTCGTGGAACGTCAATCCAAACTAGTAAATATGCCCGTTTATGGAACATTAAGTCACTCTGGTAAGGAAGAGCGTAATTCGTCTATGAACAAAATTAGTGCTACACAGAAAGTTACTTCGAAAAGTAGCGGAACGTCATATGCGTTTTTCAACAGGAGTTTGAAGAAAGATCGACTAAACGCTCCCCAAGTTGAGACTAAGCATATCGAGATAGGACTTTCCCAAATATGCATGTCAATTTGTAAAGTTAATGATCACGATCTTGACAAATGTATTTCATTCAAAACATTGTCGGTAAATGATAAGCGAGAGTTTGTGAAAAAGAATCCACTTTGTTTTGGCTGTTTAAAGAAAGGCCACCATTCAAAAGTATGTAGGAGAAGAATTACGTGTAATGTATGCCAACGCAAACATCCTACATGTCTTCACGAGAATAAAGAATCTGATTTAATTCCTGGTACAGATACATCAGCGAATGATAATAGTACAAATAGTGTACTGGGGCCGGTAATAAGAAAAAAGTTAGCTTTGTCTCTTGTTCCGGTAAAGTTGTTAAGAGGGTACCAGCGGTCGATTGTAGCGTATGCTGCTCTGGATAACTTTTAGTTCAGACTGCCATCATCTCAGAGGGTTGATGTTAAGTTTATGTTTCAAGAAAATAGGAAGAAAATTAAAGTTTCACAACTATGGAAAAAAGTACAGAACTTCCAACCGTTAACTGCGTGCAGTTCCATGGTTTGGAAATTTTTATTTTTTTTTATTTTTATTTTTTTTTTCGGGGGGTGGGGGGAGAGGCAGCGGGCGAGGGAGAGGGGCGGGGGGAGCGGGGGGGGCACTGGGGGGGGCGGGGGGGGGGGAGGGTGTGAGCGTCGGGCGTCGCGGGGGCGGTGCGGAGGGGTTTGGAAATTTTTTTTTTTTTTTTCTTTTTTCGGGGGGTGCGGGGGGGGGTGGGGAGGGACGGGGGGATGGCGGGGGGCGGGGGGCGCGGATGGGGGGGGGGGGGAGGGGGAGGGGGTGGGAGGGGGGTGGTAAGTTGCGGGGAGGATGGGGGGGGGGGAGGTGGCCCCCCCCATAGTTAATGTATTCACGAAAATAGGAAGAAATTAAGTTAAAACAACTATGGAAACAGTTCAAAGTTTCCCGTTAACTCTCGTGCAGTCCATGGTTTGGAAATTTTTTTTTTTTTTTTTTAATTTTTCTTTTTTTTTTTTTTTTTTTTTTTTTTTTTTTTTTATTTTTTTTTTTTTTTTATTTTCGGGCGGAGGGGGGGGGGGCGGTGTGGGGGTGTAGGGGGTTTTTTTTTATTTTTTCCGGCGGGGGGGGGGGGGGGAGGGGGGAGCGGGGGCGGGGTCGGGTAGGGCCGTGGGGGATTTGAACGAGAACGAAGTCGTTCTCGCCACATCTGATAGATGTACCAATTACCGAAGTTGATGCAGATGTCGGTTTACTTATCGGAATTAATGTTCCAGAGATTCTTAAGCCGTTAGAGATTGTAAGTGGATCAGATAATGAATCTTTCGCAACAGGGCACAAGGTTGGCTGGACAATAATTGGCCCAACTTCTTCAGCTTCACTGAATGTCAAAACATTTAGAACTGTAGTAAAGAGACTCGGACACATCGAAGAAAGGTTGAATAATTTATATAATAAAGAATTTCAAGATGTCGAACTGGATGAAGTCGGTCCATCAGTTGAAGATAGGATGTGGGAGAAGAAGGTATCATCAGGAACGTTTGAAGATGGTCACTATGTCATTCCTTTACCATTTCGAGACGACAACGTTGTCTTTCCTGATAACAGAGAGCAAGCACTACTAAGACTTCAATCAATGAGGACTAGAATGATCAAAGATACAATATTTTAAAGGTGATTATTCAACGATTTTTTGAAGGTATGTTGAAAGAAGGTTAGATGCAAAGCCTCCGAAGATGATCTAATACTGCGAAATCGAGAAAAGGTACTTAGTTCATCACGGTGTTTATCACAAGCAAAAGCAAAAAGTACGCGTAGATTCAATTGTTTCATTGAAGTACAAGGGAATTCACTTAATACAGAGTTACTCCAGGGACCAATTGACTAATATGCTTATCGCGTTCCTTTGAGATGTATACAGAAAATTATAGCATTGCCGGGACTTGAAAAGGTGTTCTACCAGGCAAAAGTGCCTAAAAATAATTGCGATTTCCTGAGAATCTTTGGTATCCCAATGAGAGAGAGAAGAGAGATAACTGTTTTATATTTTTCAAGACAATAAAATCATAGGAAAGTACACATAAAAAGTAAACTGCTGCATGATCAGATTAGATGCTACTATTATGTAGGCCTATATAATGAATTCACAAGTTAAGCGATTGGTGTCTGGTTTTGAGAAATACACGTATATGGGAAGAAACCTGTTCCGTCTTTCGCGTAGTTTTGCGGCGGGGGTTGGAAAAACGACCGTGTGTCTCTGAGATTGGCGGCAAAGTTCATGAGGGGAATGTTCACTTATTGGATGCCTTTAGCAGAATTTCGCTGATGCCTCGTGCCTGCGTAATGACTGGAAAGCTGTCGCATAGGGCATCTCTCCACAAATGTTGTAGCGGCGCGTTTTTGGAGCTTTCTCATGCCATCTTTGGCTTAGTGAGCATTCCCACCAAACAGGTGAGCAGGTATTCCCATAATGGATAATATCGCGCGCGCGGCCATGGTAAAATCCGCATCAAGTGACTCTTGTCCATGTAAGGCTTTCAATGCGCAGTGCTATAGTCCGTTGGGAGGAAAAGCTTGTTGATGTTCGCACAGTGTCTCCCATTCAGATCGGAAGTTAGGACACATGCCAAGTATCTTCAATTCAGTTTACTTGAGCCAATGTTCCGACAACAGGGCTGCAGACCATTGTAGACTTGGGAATCCATAGATGCTTGCCTTTGCGAGTGTTTTATGGAGAGACCTACAAATGAACCATGTCAGCATGCGTCATTTTCAATGACCACAATGGTGCATGTCTTTTTTGTTCCCTTGAAGTGGCAGGGACTACAAAGGTACAACGTCGATATACTTGATTACGTAACGTTACGAAGCTCGAGGCCTTTGGGACGCAGTGATGCAACAACCAAGTGAACAAGAACGGTCCGAGGATAGAGCCCTGCGGAATTCCTGACGTGACTGGTAGCCAATTGCTGTTTTCTGATAAAATTCTCACACATTGGCGTAGCTATTTTGCAATAACCAGCAGTCGCGCGAGCGAGTCGAGCGCGCGTGCCATCTGGTAGGGTCGCTTTTCACTGAGGCATTTTAAGATCACATCGTGACGTACCTGGATCAAACGCTTTTGCGAAGTCGTATCAAGTATGCTCACATCCTAGCGAGTGAGACGATGTCTTCAAGGAAATTATTGATGTATCATGATACAAATCTCAGCTGAAGTGGTTGAGGATAACTTCTATTCACACAAATTGACGAGGCCCACATATGTTGTCCTAGTGCTGAAGAAACTCCGTATCCAGGATCAGTTCCCACAAATCTTTGAGAATTACGGCAATAGCGAATTGGTCGCGATTCATGCTTTTGAGACTTGAGTCGACTTTGGTACGAGAGAGATATCTCACTTTCTTTTCTAGCTAGGCAGGCAGGAATTGACATCGTAGTATATGAAGACATTCATAAGTGTGCGGGCGACAAGGCGCGGGGCAACAACATGAGCTGCAGCGTGAGAGCAGCAAAGAAGCGCGCGCGTGGTGCGCGAAGTAGCGCGTCAAGCGTGCGCCGGAGCTTTATGACTCTTCATTGAGACAAGAGATTCAAATACGCTTTCCCTTCAATACAGGGCACCATGAGGACGAAGAGACACGAGCCTGGTATGGTCCGGTAAAGACTGATCTTGCATTCAACTTGTAGGACTTAAAGATGTGCATTGATCTCTTCCGCAGCCAGAAAGCATTTGGAAACGAGTTAGCAGGGAGTTGATGCCGTAGAGTCGAGAAGCCCTTTGATCCCATGGTTTCATTGACCGTCGTCCACAGCTCCTTCGAACCCTCTGCAGCTTTTAGAGCCATTTTCTTCTTTTCGGTCAGTCAAAAGGGATTTTGACTTTTCAAATTATGAGCCTTCGATAAAGTGCAAATTACTCTGGCGATACTCTATCTCATTCCATCCTTTTGTTTATGAGACTTTTCCAAAAGAGGGTGATGTACGGCTTGTCGCTGGGTATAGAGTTGCTGTGGTAACAGGGATATTCTCTCGAAACAAGCTTGTTAGGGTTTCTGCTTAGCATAAGGCATGTTTTCGTCCAGTGAACGATTTCATATCGAGATGGCAAGAAAAGTGACTTGGGTCCACAATTCCTTAGAAATTTATCGACGTTAATCTTCGGATAGTCGTTAACACTTCACACTCTTTCCCAATCTTCGATCTACTTTCATATCTTAAGATTAAACAAAAATTGTTCGATGGTCAATGTAGCCACAGGAGGAACCACAACAACCCTATAATTGGATTTCAAATCCATGACAATGAACTAAGATCCAAAAGACTTTGTTTCTAGTTGGTCTCCAAGACGGTGTTCAGTAAGTCAAAGGCATTTGTTAAATAATTGGCTCTGATACGATTGAAGACTGGCGGTCAAGATGATGTTGTAAGATTTGAGAATGTATTCAGCATCACATCAATGTTTCTTGGTGATAAAATCGATACGTCTGTTGAAAATCGATCCACTGGAAGTAGGCGGGATAAACAATGCAATGCAAAGCAATGCCAACTGAATGAAGAATCAGCCAAACACTATTCGTTCCCCAACGTTCGTCCCTCGCTTCGAAAAGGACAGGTTTGATGCTGTAGTGCACCCAAACGACCACTCCTCCTCCAATTCGCCCATCAGCTTGATCGTCACGGAATACCAGATGATCTTGGACCGAAAGTAGATCGTTCGAATGGTCTTGTGTGAGCCAAGACTCTGTTGCAGCAAATATTTTGGCAGATTTCGAGGATATGAGAGCACGGATATGATCTATTTTAGCAAAGACACGGTTGACATTTGTAGAGATGATAACGGGTAGGGTATGATGGAAACGCTCACGTAAAATCAGTTGCGAACATTCTTTAGTTCATGTATATTTGTGACTTTTCCCCGATAGAGAACAACGTCCTCACCGTTCTTCCTTCGCTGGTGCAGCTCAGATCTCAACAGATTCTCTTGCTCTTGTTGCATTGGTGTCAAGTCTCGCTTCATGAAGATTCTCTTGAACTCATAGTGGTCCTTGAGATTCCTTGAACGACGGAGTAGCTCAGTTCTCTGGTGTCCACAACCGATTGTCACTTTCAACAAGCGTTTTACCATTTCACGAGGACGCCCCAAACGGTGGCATGCCACAATATTCAAATGTTGCAAGTTCAAAGCAGCTGCCACCTTTTTTACTTCTTTGCCGTCGTGTTCTCTTTTATTGTCTATAGTTCCGTGTTCTAGCTCTGGCAACCCAACGATTACTAAATTCGACGATCGGCGTTGCCTTTGCTCCATCTCATCAAAAAGAATCTCTGGAGCAAAAGGTAAGTCAGACAGTTGCCGCACTTCACGCTTTAAGTACTCCATCTCATGCTGCTGATCAATTTGTGACTTTTGCAATGATACAATAGTTGTTTCAAGCTCTCTGACCTTGTCCACCATTTCGGCGATACTGGTGCTTAGAACTTCTAATTTGCTTGAAAAGAAATTCTTTAGTTCTTGATTGCCTTCTTTTATCATTTGCTTTATAACATCAGGGGATAGGTCATTGTTTATTGAGTTTTGATACGAAGAACTTCTTCGAATTCCAAGGTCCGGCATTGCCAAGGATATCTAAAATAATTAATAGAACAACCAAAACTACTGCAGATATGAAACCAAGAGCCCTGGGTTCAGTGGCGCGAGACGACGACAACTAGACCACTCATCGCTGACCACGCAGATAGCAAAGACAGTCCTTAAATCCTGGATAAAGGGAAATTCCAATTGCAGATGGCGGCGCTGAGTGAAGAGAGTTCAAGCGCAAGCAAGACGCACGACCACACGTCACGCAGAACAAATCGTTGCGATTTAGACCAACAACCATGCGAATACCGCTCACCAGTTTCACTGTAGTTTGGTGCATCTCTTCGCCGAGTTGGCCGAATTTCGCACCTAAGACAGTGTGTCCTTTTATATAGAGTAAATGTCAATGAATCCGTTCGCTCAGAGACCGTCCCCCTGAGAAATTTATAACGTCTTAAAATCATCGATCACGAAGATGAAGCCATTTCTCTTTTACATGAGTTATAAACGAATGTTTGCTAGGAGGCTACAAGCTAACAAAGTTTGTCAGTAACTTCAGAAGAAGTGATTGATTCTATTCCTGAAAATGATCGCCCGTAAATTCGAAATTTCTTTCCCAGTTTAGATGACAAGCACCAACGCATCAAGCTCTCGGAATTCATGGAATCTTATGAGAGATAATTTAGTTTTTAAGTTGAAAGCTCAACTTCCATTACCAAGAAGAGTATTCTTTCGTTTAATACTTTTCTCTGTATATCCACTTGGTATTACTAGCCCAGCAGTTTTACCCATCGAAACGTGTTTTTCAAGAAGTATGTCGTCTGAAATTTGGAATGGGATGACAATTTCTGAAAATAAGAAAAATGCGATTAGTAATTGATAGATATTTACCCAAACTCGCTGAATACGAGATTCCTCGATTCTGAAAGCCCCAATCATTCATAACAAACTGTTCGATCCATATATTTTGTGAATGGAAGCGAAGTTGGATTACGGAGCTGTTTGCGTACGCCAATTCATTAAATACTGATGGTAATTGTTCAATAATTTTCGCTAAGTCTCGTCCGCCCCGTTAAAAAAGATATCCATTCCAAGATTAGAATTTGACTGCCGCAAAGTTAGCAGTAACGACTAACGCATACTTGGATAATGAAATGACTATTGAAGTTTCAAGATTATACGTTTTTGACCGATAGTACATTGTACTTAAGTATCTCCGAAATAACGAGGACAAGATTCAATAGATTTGTTCGCAAACCGAGTATCTTTACATTCGTGATGAACTGAATCTATTCTCAGTGGCGTTTATTTCCAACGGAAGTAAATCCTGCTGATTAAAGCGAATCGCGGAAAAGTCGAAATCCCACCGATTTGTCGCTGATGATTCGTGGAAAAACGGACCTGAATTTTTTAAAAATTAAAATAAAATATAAATTAAAATAAAATTATAAAAAAAAAAATTTATATATAATAAAATAAAATAATAAAAAAATTTTTAATAGTAAAAATATTTTTTAAAAAAATAAAATATTTATTTTTAAAAAAATTTTAAAAAAAATAATTTAAAAAAAAATAAAAAATTAATAATATATAAATAAAAAAATATAATAAAATTTTAAAAAATAAATATTAAATATAATTTAATTTATAAATATAATTAATTATGGAAATTCAACAGAAGAATGCCTAGGAATATTTTTCCGATTCAATATCGACAACGATGACGAAGTGAAGAAAGTTCAAGAAATTCGATTTGCCAAACATTGGTATCAATACGCAACAAGTGCTTTAGAGAAGTTTTGTCTTCTTCGTAAGATTGGTACAAATTGAAAAGAAGAATAGCGTGGTACTTGAATATAAAGATTGCTTGAAAAGAAAAAGCAGCTGAAATGTCTATATCATTAACAATATTCATTTGCAAAGAACTATAATCGAATATAATTCCAAGCAGCTGCTTTGCAGAAGAATTCTGAAGCTGAGAAAGAATGAGACGATTTGAAAAATAGTCCAATATTCAGATTGAATCATTTATAGACGACAAGGGTATACCTCGCGTTGTGGTAGAATTTACCAGAGCTTCAAGTTATCGTGGGATGTGAAACATCCCTATATTCAAGTTACCGAAGAAGAACATCACATTCCCCTTTTTGCAAGTTGATTATCAGAGATATGCATCTGTAAAATGGGATGCATAGGTCGAGAAGCTACCCATAAAACAATATACGTCAATAAGTTTTGGTTAATTGGTATCAAAACAGGCAATTTCGTAATGTAGTAAAATTTGTTGTTTATTTTTGTCGCAGACCGTTAACAGTAATCCCATTCTTCCGATGGATGTCTAATTTAACCAAGCCATCGCCTTGAAGCTTGACCACACCTCCCTTCACCACAACGTAGGGTATTGTAAAAATTGTATTATTTTTTTTCATATTGGGCCCTTTTTTTTTTTTTTTTTTTTTTTGGACCCTGTATTTGTAATCAAGCAAAAGAAAACAAACTAAACGTTTATGGAGTAATATTTACATGTTTCGTTTAGTCGTTGCAATTCATATCGAGGTACGTTACTACACTTGAAACGAGATTCATTCATTAACTGGCGTTCCGTCGCTTTGTCGCCTCCGCAGAGGTAATGTAAAAGTCTTAAGATGTGAAATCAAAATGTGTGAAGAATTTTGTCGGCAGCGCAAATATGGAAATTACGACGAGAATTGCAGAAACTGTGATTAATTCCGCCATTAAAGAAAATATGATGCAGATAAAATATATGATTTGGATTTTTCATCCAACCACATGGATCCCACTTCGGCAGGAGTTTGGGAGGAAGAGATATTTCGTTCAATCACGTAAAAGTTCTTGATTCTGTTATGCTATTGAACAGGAATATAATGTACGTTTATTTCAAACGATTATTTGGAATACATTAATGTGCGAGGTTGAATCAATACTAAATTGGTCACCCACTAACACTTACCTCAGATGATTCCAAATGATAATTAGTCCTTTAAAACTAACTCCAAATCATATCTTATTGCTGAAATCAAAACCATCACTCTCCCCGCCAGGTCTGTTCACAAAACATTTAGACGTTTAGTGAGTTTTCTTTCGTGACTAGACTGTCACCTAGTAGGGTGAGTTATTTAGTCATTTTTGTATTTGCACGTTATTTTTTAACTTTTTTGTAATATGGCTTTGTATTTTTGCAGAAACCGTCTCAATAAGGCTTTCTTTGGTGATGAAAATAAATTACCTTGTAAAAAGCAGCCCTGGATAGTTTTAATAGACGCGTTTTTACATCTGTAATGATTCACCTCTATCATTCACATTGAGGATATAGTTCAATGCCTGTTGAAAAGAGCTATTGCATGTGCACGGAGATGCTAAAGGTGTATAGCAGTCGAAACAGAGTCTTCGCATCTTATTCTTTTTTAAACTTTTCAATGCCTCAACCAGTTTCCGATTGTAATAAAACTGACGCCGCGATATGGATCTTCAATTATTGTGCATTTTTCCGATAATCTTTCCTATAAATTTGATTTGCTAGAGGTTGCTTTACTTGCTGTTTGTAAAGCAGTCAATTGCAACATATTCGTCCTGAGGAATAACAATCAATCGCGAGAATAAGAACTCATAGTCTGTAGATTAATCATAGGATTTTTTTAAAATATCACTTCGAAATATAAATTTTTCCGGACACTCTTGTGTAAAAATCAATAAATAAGTAACCGTTATGGTTTTTTCAGTTGCTGCTTGAAAAATTTCCAATTGAGGCTTTTTAAACCTCTTGGCCAAAACTTGTCGCGTCCTAAAATTTTCAAATTGACTTCTATCCTCGTGGATTCTTAAAGACGCTAGGCGTTAATAGTGCTTATTCAGGTTTTTCGTGTGCGGGCTTCTTTCCCATCAGGAAAACACATTTTGCGTTACTTATGGATTATAAAAGACACCTTTTGTGATGTGTTACGCGAGGTGAACATATCTGTAACATCCGTAGAATTCTTGCTTTCCTTTAATTGATCATTCCATGTATAACGTACATCGTTGGACTCTATCTTATCGGCTGGAATAATTCCTTCCATTTCGAATAAAGGCACACTCGCCACCTAGTTCAGGCTGTTGTGCGGTCTCGTCTTGCCGCGCTAGCTTCCTGTTTACGGCTTGTGCTTTCTGCTATTTGTTGCTTCTTGCTAACTATACTTAACCGCCATGGTGTTAGTTTTCCTCGCCTCAGCCTCAGGACCCACCTTGTATTAATTGATTACGAACCTCATCTTACCTTGATTATTCTACCAAGATATTTATTACCATTGATTTACTTTATTCATTTACATTAAGTTGCATTGGTCGCATTTCCCAATTTCTCAAGTCGATGATCAGAACATAATAGTTGCTTAGTCATCACTCATACGTATGCAACTGCTTATTAATCCCTCGCTGGGCCTGTACCTAGTGGATACATCGCTTGCCGTCTGCTGACCTTCATTCTCAATCAGACAAAACGTTATTTGATCGACTCGCTAGGATAGTAGTGTGGCAAGTGTGCAGTGTGTTTCCCCTGCATCATCCAACGACTTCTTGTGACCATAAAAACGCCTGCAACGCTCTTCTGTGTTTTTGTAATTGCACTCACCGAATTACTTTTGGTATTGTGAGATCAAGAAATAAAGATTATTAATATAAAGTTATTTTACGCAGTTGCAATTCCTGAAAGAGTGACGGCTGATAAATACCACAACACCAAATGACTCGATTACTGGTAGGTTCCCTAAACAACTCCTTTTCTTTTATCTAAGCAAATTCAGAGTGTGGAAAACAGTTTTACATGCATGGGATGGACCTGTTACAGTCAGACCATTTAATCACATTGAAGTCTGAAATCCATTTTAATATCTTTTGAGATTCAACATTTGCATAATTAACCTCTTAGAGCCAAAGATCTAATCCAATTAACGTCTCCACTACAGGAGCTAAACATCGCAAGTAGTGCTGAAAGGAAGCCACACTTTTGTTGTCAGAGTTTTCCTCTTTCTTGGGAGGGTGATTTTAGGATTGGAGATGAACCGCAATTTTGTTGTATAATATCGCTTCGGTAACCTTTCGTTTGGTTTGTGGTGGTAATTTCTTTGTCCCTCAATACTTCTCAAATGAGAAACTAATTTCTCGAATTAAATTTTATCATTAGCATGTCGTATAGCATTATATCGCTTGATTTTTTTTCATTCGTTGAAGAGCTCGAATGGCCTCAGAAAATTTGTAAGACTTTCGACTATTACGTCTCGCCATTTTTCTCTTAACCATTGTTTTACAACTTGAGTTTTATATATTTGCAAAAGGCACTAACTTTTATGTCAAGAAGTGACACTCAAAATGAGCTATATTTCAGTGGCTACATTGACAAAGTTGTATACAGTATCGTATGAAAACAGCGCTGATAAAAAGTAATTGCTTACATCTCTTAAAAGATGCGTTTTTCACTTCCATCCTTTTTGCTTACATACATCACACATATTTTCCTCTTACTAACAAACTTCTAAAGCCAAGTCTTTTTGACGACATGAACTTGCTAGCCTTTTCTAAAATGATAGGAACACATGTAACAGAAAGGGAATTATACTTCGAGAGTAATCAGACACAACTCGAAAACCAATTGTTTGCTACGATTCAAGAGTACCATTGTTATCATTTAAGTTTCTTTTATACAAAGTTGAATGTGAATATGAGCAAATTGCTTGAATCACTAGACTGCCACCATGATGGCTAAATGCTATCAAATGACGTTGAGCAATTTTGCCATATGTCTTTCAAAAAATTCTTCAGGATTATCTACAACTTCCATTGAATAGGAAGCAAAGTGGAAGAATTGATCTTCAATCTCTTCTTTCGTTTCCCAAAATGACCTGAAATGAATTTTCGCAACTAATCAGTCGCCATTGCAATTCTATCGCAGAAAACGTATCCATTAACTTCAAAAGATAGCTGTGCTACGTAATCACCAACTAAACTGATTTGATGTTAATCTCCATCTTTATGAAAATTTATCACATAATCTTGAATAGTCCCTTTTAAACTTCGTCTATGAAGACGCAATGTTCCACAAATTCATTTGAGAAAGACATTGTCATCCTGGCATCTATCCCTCCAAATGCATGAAAAAAAACAGCCAAGTCTTTACATAAAGTCTTTAATAATGAATGACTTCTTCAAGCCCTGCATTACAAATTTTTGGGTTTGAAAACAAATAAAAGTAAATACAGTTGGTAACTATCACATAACAGAGAGCAATGAAAAACATAAACAATAAAAAAAAAAAAAAAAAAACAAACAAAAAACAAAAATACATAAAATTAAACAAACCAAACCTTACTTTGGTAATGTTGATGGTAAGGAGGAAAAGGAATATTTGATTATTAATGCAACTAACTACACAACGAAACATCTAAAAATGGGAAACAACTCAAATCCTTGAAACGTTTTTCGTAACTTCATGATAGTGTTGATTAACTCTTACTATCCCAAGGTGGAAGTAGACATATCATTAATGACTAGATTAGGAAAAAGCGTTTCATCCTCTTTGGAGAAGGGTCTATTACTAAAGATACGTACAACATTGAAGGCTGCTAGCCATCTTTTAAAGTCAATAAGTAGAGCACTTTTCACTAGAAATACCCAAAGTCTTGTAAATATTGTTGATTAAGTCGATGAATATGTTTATTTCCGCCCATCCATCAGCTTTGGGATCAACACTTGGCATGATTTGATGATAAACACTAACAATCTGATATGAGCAATTGTCCCATAGCAAATAGCACTGAGCTCCTAGTACAGGTTCACCCCTCACAATCCATAAAAATGATGGTGGATGGGACTAAAAAGGATAATCACATAGTTTTACTCATCGGATGAAAACATCCTATAAACATATTACAATATGAAGAATTGCAACGATGCTGTTCACGCACGCAAATAATATTTACCAACAAAATTAACATGATGACCAAAGCGGAAGAAGTAAAATATAATGTATCTGATAAGACAACGTCTACGACACTCAAAGCACATAAAGCGAATTGTCATAGGTTAGAGATAGGAAAGGACTAGCCCGATTATCCTTCTTCGTTGATTTGCGTGTTTCACGGCAACATTCTTCTCCTGACTTGTGCTTCCACACCGCTCTCGTTGAGGATTTGATCAATAATGTTTTATTAACATCTGGCTGCTTCGGTGATTAATATAGGATGGATTGAGTATGCATCGTTTATAGAGGCCAATTTAATTATCCTTCATGATAGCCATAATATAGTCCGCTTATTGTGAATACGAATATTCCAAGTGCCCTTCTGCCGAGATCTTCACAACCTTATGGGTGTTATTTGTTCTCCATCCTTTCGATTGTAAGAACACCAATGCGAATAGGGGGTTGAGAGAAAGTCCATTTCACCTTCCAATATCTTTTTATAGTGGAGTAATTCTTGTCATCTCTCGCCATCCTTCACTAAGTGGAATAGGAGATGTCCATATTTAGTGTCACAAATTCTTCAATAATGTCAAGCTGACTGGCGACGTATGTATGGGAGCCAACAGGAATGACGACGCAGTCCCCCATACTGATTCCTCTTCACCCCTCACGTCAGTGGAAGGGAATCATTCCCGTTTCCAAAGTGCTATAGCATGATCGCAATAGCGTATGCCTAGTCTGAACTTACGCTGTAGTGGAGTAGGATTAGTGTAAACCTTTCATATCGGAGTAGGTAAAAAACCCAGTTCTGTTCTTCTTCTAAAATTTTATGGCTAAGAGATGACGGTTTTAAAAGCTATTTACAGGCCCGACGTTTCACGCCTTCGCGCTTCCTCAGGGGCAAACACAAAGCTTAAAACCAAAGTAAGACCGACCGCTGTACCTTGTTGTCTCCTCCGTTGTCTCCAGCATTAGCTGATCTGATGTAGCGAAACCTAGTTCCTGCAAGTGTTGTAGATGAGTAGATGCCTGAAAATAGTGAATGCTATTGAGGTAACACTCAAGAAAGGAGATGGAGGGAAAGTTCCGACTTCCATTTCAGATGATAATACAATAGGAAATGAGAGGGAGAACGTGCGTCGTCACTTGTGCGACTCAAAGATAAATATTGTCACTCACATACGATGCCGCGTT
This sequence comes from Prostheceraeus crozeri, assembly GCA_907163375.1. Lineage (NCBI taxonomy): Eukaryota > Metazoa > Platyhelminthes > Polycladida > Euryleptidae > Prostheceraeus > Prostheceraeus crozeri. The sequence continues at coordinate 6,377 of CAJQUW010004736.1, read as the reverse complement.
CAAAAGTTAGAGCCCAAAAACCAACAATTCTAAGTTTGTCGATTTTTTTTTTCCGGAGGTTTCCTAAAAAATCTTATAATCACTCTCAAACCTAAATGAAGGAACGTAGATACAGGCCATTTCGTCCAGTGAATTTTCTCACTCTTAAGCTTTCATAACGAGCTATCGCACGACTTTCTTTCTACGATCCCTACAACCAAGATTGAAGCCACTGTCATGGGGGGGGGGGTCAGCACTTTCTCTCTCTGATTGATCTGGAAATCATCCCCCTTCCTAACCAAAAATTTCCACGGTAGAATTCGTGAATACGCATGTTTCTGTAAAACGCACAGTTTTCTGTCCGATGCTTCGTTCGCCATCAACAGCCGACCAAAATCCACCCGGACGGCCGCGACCAAGACAACACATGACAGTCAACCCCATCGCTAACTCACAGAAGATGTCACAGCCGGGAGGGGAGGTCCAGGGGGAAAACCTTTCACAAGATAACCGACTTCGCGCTCCAGAGGAGGGAGGCGCGTTTAAAGATGGAGGTATCCCTTATTAATGGAGTATTACCAACGTGGAGTATTACTTACTGTGGTGGTGGAGGGTTTGAGCCTGCCAAATTGACAGAGTCGCGTAAAGTGGCTCGTAGCTCATTGGTTAAAGCACAGGTCTAGTTTTTTAACCTTGGTCGTATGTTCGAAACCTACCAGCCTCACATCTTTTGCAAGGCAAACTGATCTATCGTGTATTTAATCTCATTGTTGTTAATTACGACTATCACGCACGTATTAATAAAGTTCTTGACATCTTTTAACGGAACTTTTGAAGTACCATCTTTATTTACATGTACTATTTTGATGGATGTATTTTCTGCAGGTTTTGAAAATCGCAACACAGGATACACCGAGGAGAAAACGAAAATTCTTGCTTTGAACATCAAAGTAGTAAGCAAGGATTGGCTGATCGTAGCCTGACTACTTAACACTAAATTACCGGAAAAAAGTAAACCGACTCTAAAACCAAGTCACTCATCTGTTTATTGATGCCTTATTAACTTGACTTTTTTTCTATGAATTTAGCACCTTTCTGAAGACAAGCATGGTATCTAAATAAACTGTCTTTGCTGAAAAACGTTTTAAAATGTTCGCACATTTATTAATCAAAGCTACTTCGAAAACCATCGATTTCAACAAATTTACACTTATGAAGGTAAGCGGAAGTATAAAAAATGACCAAAAAAGCACTTGATCAATCCGACTTTTACGTATAGTAGAAACTGTAATAAACGCATCACACAAGTACTAATTCACAGACCAATCAATTCCCCATTAGTTTGGATTCATTCTAGATACGTGCATGCAATCAGGAATTTGATTTCGGAATTCTTTGATTTTACATGCAACTAGCATTCAAATACTGATGCAAGTGTTTGAACCACCATGTGGGGCATGTACGCGTCATGAAAATAAAAGAGGATGAGATAAGGTGTGTCCATTCTTGCTGCCCAATGTTGCCTCCCCCTTCCTTCACCGCCATGTGTGAAGATGACTCTATCTACATGTACGTGCACATTGTTATTTCATGTCATGTTCCGGAATACATTTCCACATGAGACTGGTGGAGTTTGGAGCCGGCAGAAGATGAATACAACGCATGCAGGTATTTTTTTATGTTAAATTTACTGCTTATCTTTGTCAATTATTCAATTAAGCACTTCTAAACGAAAATGGCTGTGAGGCGGGCAATTTGAAAGCGGATAAATATTTTCTCAACTGATTTGTATTGACCACAAATTGGAAAACAGTCGAACTCTTGTCGTAATTTGACTGAAACCATAAAATATTCATTTTTTCATTAGAAATGAAAAATAGAAAGTCTTTCAACATGGTGCATGGGTTAGCGTCAAGAAGTACTCATATCAGTTTTTAAGAGTTTTCAAGATAAGTCGAATGTTTCCCGTAATTGGTTCGGCTTACAAGATAATTTAAAACATTGCTGTCGCTTCAGGAATGAATTGTGACCAGACAAATTAAAATTGATATAATTAATCCAGAGACTGATGGCGAACTGCTGATACCCATTCAATTGAAATAACATTACCATTCACATAGCAAGCGTAGTACATGCAATTGGCATCAGCTGTTTCTAACCAATCTTTTATATCCATGGAATTTTATGCTTTTAAAGACTTTCCTTACTTCGCTATGATACCACATTTTCTATCCTTGTTATTTCTGAATTCGCTTATAAAAAGTATCATGTTTTCTGATGGTTGCATTATTATCTTTTACACATTTTCAATTGATTGCAATAAGCCGAAAGTCTCCTTAACAGCATTGCTGACAACATGATCATATTAAAGAAAAAGCAAATACAGTTCGATTTCATGAAGTGCAAGATATCATGCAAGAAATAATATTAGTTATAGATTTACATGTTAGGCATGCGCATGCTGTGGTTTTTGCATCATCCTGACATGAAGTGAATTATGAAAATAAGTTTGAAGGTACTACAATAGTCTCACTTCTATATTTCAGACGCTGCCAAACAACGACGTCGTAGGAGCGCAAAGTGGTAAAAAATGTAAAATTTGTAAAAAAATTGCAAGAGGAAAAAAACACAGCTGTGTCAATACTTCCGATAAAAAATATATTTGTGACAAATGAATACATGAACCTGTTTTATTTATCCCGATCATTAAGCACACGGGAACTAGGTTTTCGGAAATCTCAAAAAATTATAAATTGACTTATAATGAAATAGATATCCATTACAAAATGTCATTTTCTTTGAAAATATGTAGAAAATTCTTTGAAGAAGGTTATTCTCTATGACAGTCCTCAAGCACAATGATAATGAGGACTAGCAGTGTAAATGTAGTTAATTATTTAATAAATGGATAATAAATCCTTGTTGATACTAAAGGACCAGAAATGCAGAATCGTGCAGGATTTTATTCGGATAATACCATAGAAAATCCTGCAAGACTTGACCTTTGAAATCCTTAACGAAAATCCTACCGGATTAAAAGGAAGAATCCTTTAGCAAAACGTTTCATAATGCTACAAGAACTGGTGTACAAGAATCCCGTAGAAAATAATCAGTCGGGATGCGCCGGTCCAAGCTTCTGGAGTAAGATGCCTGATGATCGACGACAATGCAAACATAGTTCGCCTATAGTGCTTGAAGCCATCATAATGTACATGCAGCGTGAAAGTGGCATTTCCTGATACGTCTATGGTGATATTTTGTCTTCCTCGTTAGTTTCTAACTTTTGCTAATTTCATTATTTTCCTTGTGTTCTGTACGTATTAGTATTCACATTTGCTGTGAATGAATGTCTATTTTCAAATGTTTGATTTTCTTCCATTTCTTGATTGCGACATTTATTTCGCATGCGTTGTTGTTTCCAATCAGATGTGTTCAGCAAGCCTAAATTCATAGTGGAGCGTATTTTAACTGGAACTCAAACTGTCCTTATATCAATCAAAACGGGGCATTGTTCTCGGTGAGATTTAGACGACGCTGACTACTGATCTTTTTCTCCCACTTAAGAGAACAAAGTGTACTCTCTTTTAATCCCCATCGCCCATAAAGGAAAATATTCTCTATGCATACTGGATATCCTAACGCCTTTGTGTGTCCTCCTCTAGTCATACAAGACTTTACTAAGCATCGCATGACAAGAAAGCTGGTGATCCCGATAATACACTTGCTCCATGAGTGTATTAGAGCTACATCAAGTGTCCATACGTTGATGAAGTCACTAAAGACACTACACTTGTTCCTGAAAAAGAATTAGTAATCGAAGTACTGCGCCGTGAACCCATGGTTTATACGGTGGACAATCTTTGAAGCGAATTTTTCATCCACTAAAGAGATTTTGTTCCTAGCTTGTGATGATTATTGCCCATAATTCATGCCCTCTCTGTCTGTTAAACGCAATTATTGTGCTTGCTCAAAGATGCGTCATAATATCAAATTAAATTGTAATTTTATGTGGTGAAAATATACATTGTGGACAAACATACAGCGTGCCTCTATCAAGTCATGTCCCCCGTCTATTACAGAGCATTGGTTTTTAAATTCCGCTGATTTTCTGTCCTGCTTGTTCGGTGAAGCACTTCATGTTCCAAAACCATCACAGGTACTTCCAGCCGATCAGCTCAAGTGGGAAAGATCATTCATTCAGTGAGAACATAATAGATCAGACTGAGTGCAAATTCTGAGGTCATACTGATTCTTTATATATAAACAGCATAGACTTTCCAAGCTGATGAACAATTGTAAAGGTTGGCAGCTTATCATTCTGTTACATTTTTTTATTATTTCTTATACCTACTATTTTTCTTTTAGTAGTATGCTTGCTTTGCCCTTGTGACCTTTGACGGTCAGTATCTGTCTGTTATGATTTATTGATTTTGGAGTAATTCTGTTTGCGATTTCTTTACTGTCATCACTTTATGTGCATGAGTAAGGCGGATAGCCGAAAGCTCGCACAAATCAATAAAAGCGTCTAGTGCCCGTAGAATTTGCATCTTTTATGGTTATATTTATACATTGGTTGTTATATATATTTCAACGACATTTATCGCAGTATCTTTTGTACTAATAAAAGGTGTATTTACGTTGCTTGATGTCACATTTCTCCTTCAGACAGTTAATTTGTAATGAATTGATTATTCCTTGCTGCAGTACCTCTCATTTGTCCCTTTTTTCAGATTTGTTAATCATAACAGAAATAGGCCTGTACTGAGCATAGTTTCTGCTGTGTTAGATCCTAAAAACAGTGCGAAGCTACATACTCATCAATTCATAGCATGATAATAGATGGAGGACTCGTTGAGATCTTGGATTTATTAACAGGCAATAATAAATTCTCAATTGTCATGTCTCATCAGTCTGTTGATCGATTTCTTCTCTGATCGGCGTTCTTGCGCAGGGTAAGCAATGACCTGTTAAGCAGACATCCGCACAATGCGCACGACAATACATTACTATACGTGATTTACAGTATTGATTATAATGTTCTGATGTCGTCTAAAATCTTTCCGTGCATCTCATTTGAGGTGAGTCACAGTACAGGGTGGTTAAAATGCTTCGAGCAATGATCTTCGTTATTTAGCGGTGTTTCTGGAATCAGAGATGGTAAACGCACATATGGAAAAATCATGAAAGGAACTTTTACTTTTATTTTTAGAAACCTTATGCCAATGCGTCGAAATAAATGATAGCGGGATACTTCCTACTCAAGTATTAATGCAGTGTTTTTACAGAAAACCAATATTATGCGCATGCATGCGAGATGCTTCAATAGTACTTGATTTGGTATTAAGTGGGTACATTGATTCTTGTGGTTATGTACGAATCAACTTGATATTGATACCAGTAATACCTTCTAGGTTGATTGCCGTGATACTCGCAACCCATCTGAATACAACCGTCCTCGATAGTAGTCTGTCAGGAAATAGAACGCATGAGATGGAATGAGAGAGTGTGCCTAGCTACAATCTGCAAAGGCTGCTGAGATTATAGAAAACAAAGATAATTACGAATTAAATTTTTTGCATCATTACCTTTTCAGAGTGAGGCCTGAGGAATCTCCTGAGCGATCTCTGATTGATAAACACTTGTAAGAATAATTGAGTTTGTCTCGTGTGCGGACCTTCCAAGTCAGAGTATTAATAATTTTCATCTAAAGTTAATAATTTGTTCGTCACACTTTGGATTGAGGACAGATCCATCCTCATACAATCAGCGGACCGGCTGCAGATGAAGAATAATTCTTCAATTTTGAGGTCATCTCCAATGTTTTGCTTTCATTGATTTCCGCTGATTGTCTTGCAGATGGTGTGGAGCTCTATGTTATCTATTTTAACAGAGACTACATCGTCACATCAACGGACAGCAGGATACAAGAGACCGGGGTACACTCTTGGGGGGCTCATTACGCAAAACTGGGTAGGATTCCTGTCCATCCTGGAATGGTTCCTGCCAGCAAGCTGATTGGAATCGTGGAAGAGATTTTGAAGATTTCGAATATCGGACGGATGTGGCAAGAGTTAGGGAATGTCGGAGGAGAAGTTGTGGGACGCGCTACGACCAAACCCGGCGATGAAGCGGCCAGTGACTTTATGACCGAACCGTTTGTTGACAAGGCTGGAAATGAGTTCTCATTCGAACAGGCTAATCCGTCATACAAGATGTACAATCGGTACGAGGACGTTTTCATTGTCGGTGGAGGCAGGAGGACTGTCCTCCGCATTGGAAAATGATCATTAACTCCATTATCCGTCAATACAGAAGACTGATCTTCTCCATATTCTTGTTTTTCTTGTAATGACTCGTTGCACTTCACGATAGGACTGCGGGATTCCGACTCGAAATTT